>JAXLNO010002921.1:0-65776 GCA_038087875.1 Malacoraja senta | reverse complement strand
AGGGGTGGGGGGGTGAGTGGGGGCGGGGGTGAGGGGGGTGGGGGGTGAGTGGGGGTGGGGGGTGAGTGGGGGTGGGGTGGTGGGGGTGGGGGGGTGAGTGGGGTGTGGGGGGTGGGGGGTGGGGGGTGAGTGGGGGCGGGGGTGAGTGGGGGGTGGGGGGTGGGGGGGGGTGGGGGGTGAGTGGGGGCGGGGGTGGTGTGGGGGGTGGGGGGGTGAGTGGGGGTGGGGGGTGGGGGTGGGGGGGTGGGGGGTGAGTGGGGGTGGGGGGTGAGTGGGGGTGGGGGGGTGGGGGGGGTGGGGGGTGAGTGGGGGCGGGGGTGAGTGGGGGTGGGGGGTGAGGGGGGGTGGGGGTGGGGGTGGGGGTGGGGGGTGAGTGGGGGCGGGGGTGAGTGGGGGTGGGGGGTGGGGGGTGGTGGGGGTGGGGGGTGAGTGGGGGTGGGGGGTGGTGGGGGGTGAGTGGGGGTGGGGTGTGAGTGGGGTGGGGGTGAGTGGGGTGGGGGTGAGAGGGGGTGGGGGGTGAGTGGGGGCGGGGGTGAGTGGGGGTGGGGGGGTGGGGGGTGAGTGGGGGCGGGGGTGAGTGGGGGTGGGGGTGAGTGGGGGGTGGGGGGTGGGGGGGTGGGGGGTGAGTGGAGGCGGGGGTGAGTGGGGGTGGGGGGGTGAGTGGGGTGGGTGGTGAGTGGGGGCGGGGGGTGGGGGGGTGGGGGGTGAGTGGGGGCGGGGGTGAGTGGGGATGGGGGGGTGGGGGGTGAGTGGCGGTGGGGGTGAGTGGGGGTGGGGGGTGAGTGGGGGTGGGGGGTGAGTGGGGGCGGGGGTGAGTGGGGGTGGGGGGTGGGGGGATGAGTGGGGGGGGTGAGTGGGGGTGGGGGGTGAGTGGGGGTGGCGGGTGAGTGGGGGTGGGGGGTGAGTGGGGGTGGGGATGAGTGGGGGTGGGGGGTGAGTGGGGGTGGGGGGTGAGTGGGGGTGGGGGGTGAGTGGGGGTGGTGGGTGAGTGGGGGTGGGGGGTGAGTGGGGGTGGGGGTTGAGTGGGGGTGGGGGTGAGTGGGGGTGGGGGGTGGTGGGGGTGAGGGGGTGGGGGTGAGTGGGGGTGGGGGATGAGTGGGGGCGGGGGGAGAGTGGGGGTGGGGGGTGGCGGGTGAGTGGGGGTGGGGGGTGAGTGGGGGTGGGGGGTGAGTGGGGGTGGGGGGTGAGTGGGGGTGGGGGGTGAGTGGGGGTGGGGGTGAGTGGGGGTGGGGGGTGAGTGGGGGTGGGGGGTGAGTGGGGGTGGGGGGTGGGGGGTGGGGGGTGAGTGGGGGCGGGGGGTGAGTGGGGGCGGGGGGTGAGTGGGGGTGGGGGGAGAGTGGGGGCGGGGGGGTGAGTGGGGGTGGGGGGGTGAGTGGGGGCGGGGGGTGAGTGGGGGTGGGGGGTGAGTGGGGGGTGGGGGGTGGGGGGGGTGGGGGGTGAGTGGGGGTGGGGGGTGAGTGGGGGAGGGGGTGAGTGGGGGCGGGGGGTGAGTGGGGGTGGGGGGTGAGTGGGGGTGGGGGGTGAGTGGGGGTGGGGGGTGAGTGGGGGTGGGGGTGAGTGGGGGTGGGGGGTGGGGGGGGTGGGGGGTGAGTGGGGGCGGGGGTGAGTGGGGGTGGGGGGGTGGGGGGTGAGTGGGGGCGGGGGTGAGTGGGGGTGAGTGGGGGCGGGGGTGAGTGGGGGTGCGGGGGTGGGGGGTGAGTGGGGGTGGGGGGTGAGTGGGGGCGGGGGTGAGTGGGGGTGGGGGGTGAGTGGGGGTGGGGGGTGAGAGGGGGCGGGGGGTGAGTGGGGGTGGGGGGTGAGTGGGGGTGGGGGGGTGAGTGGGGGTGGGGGGTGAGTGGGGGTGGGGGGTGGGGGGGTGGGGGGTGAGTGGGGTCGGGGAGGTTGAGTGGGGGTGGGGGGTGGGAGGTGAGTGGGGGTGGGGGGTGAGTGGGGGTGGGGGGTGGGGGGTGGGGGGTGAGTGGGGGTGGGGGGTGAGTGGGGGTGGGGGGTGAGTGGGGGTGGGGGGTGAGTGGGGGTGGGGGGTGAGTGGGGGTGGGGGGTGAGTGGGGGTGGGGGGGTGAGTGGGGGTGGGGGGGTGGGGGGGTGGGGGCGGGGGTGAGTGGGGGTGGGGTGGTGGGGGGTGAGTGGGGGTGGGGGGTGAGTGGGGGTGGGGGGTGGGGGGGTGAGTGGGGGCGGGGGCGAGTGGGGGCGGGGGTGAGTGGGGGTGGGGGTGAGTGGGGGTGAGTGGGGGTGGGGGGTGAGTGGGGGCGGGGGTGAGTGGGGGTGGGGGGTGAGGGTGGGGGTGGGGGTGAGTGGGGGTGGGGGGTGAGTGGGGGCGGGGGTGAGTGGGGTGGGGGGTGAGTGGGGGTGGGGGGTGAGGGTGGGGGTGAGTGGGGGTGAGTGGGGGTGGGGGGTGAGTGGGGGTGGGGGTGAGTGGGGGTGAGTGGGGGTGGGGGGTGAGGGTGGGGGTGAGTGGGGGTGAGTGGGGGTGGGGGGTGAGGGTGGGGGTGAGTGGGGGTGAGTGGGGGTGGGGGGTGAGTGGGGGTGGGGGGTGAGTGGAGGTGGGGGGTGAGGGTGGGGGTGGGGGGTGAGTGGAGGTGGGGGTGAGTGGGGGGGGGGGTGAGTGGGGGTGGGGGGTGAGTGGGCGTGGGGGTGAGTGGGGGTGAGTGGGGGGTGAGTGGGGGTGGGGGTGAGTGGGGGTGGGGGTGTGACGGTGAGTGGGGAGGGGTTGAGGGGAACGACCCCCCCACATTACACCTCATCCACCCCGGCGGCCGCTGCCACCATCAGCCTCCTGTCCACGAGCGGCTTCAACATCCCCGACACTGATTCCGCTCCGCGCGCCAACCCCAGTCCAATCCCCACTGGGAGCCGGCTCTGATTGGTTGCCATTTGACTAGATGCGACGTGGCAACAGCCGCTGATTGGCTCCCACCCTGAAATGGGGACGAATTGAGGTTCTCATTGGTTGCCGGGTAAGCGAGCGCGGGCCCGTGGTCTGGTCCTCCGGGCCGGTCCTCCAGGCGGTTGGAGCCGGGCGGGCGGGCGCGGGTTTGGCAGTTGGTGACGTGGAGCTTTGGTGACGTGAAGATGAAAATGAACCGGCGCCGACATCCGGGCCCTGGAGAGAGAAAGATGGAGACAGAGAGAGAGAGAGGGAGGGAGAGAGAGGGACACAGAGAGAGACAGAGAGAGAGGAAGAGAGAGAGGAAGAGAGAGAGACAGAGACAGAGACAGAGACAGAGTCAGAGAGAGAGAGAGAGAGAGAGAGAGAGAGGGAGAGAGAGGGACACAGAGAGAGACAGAGAGAGAGGAAGAGAGAGAGGAAGAGAGAGAGACAGAGACAGAGACAGAGTCAGAGAGAGAGAGAGAGAGAGAGACATATAAACTGACAGAGAGAGACAGAGAGTCTGAGATTGAGATGGAGAGACAGACAGACAGTCAGTGACAGAGAGTGACACAGACAGCGTGAGAGAGAGAGAGAGAGAGAGATACAGAGAGAAACAGTGAGAAAGAGGGAGAAACACAGAGAGAGAGAGAGAGATACAGAGAGAAACAGAGTGAGAGACAGAGAGAGATAGACGAAGAGAGAGCGAGAGAAATACAGAGAGATAGATAGTGAGAGAAACAGAGTGAGAAACACAGAGAGAGAGACAGAGAGAGAGTGAGAGAGAGAGAGTGAGACCAAGGCTGACCAAGGCTGGGAGCTGAACATCCAGGGTTATTCAATATTCAGGAGGGATAGACAGAAAGGAAAAAGGACGTTGGGTAGCGTTGCTGGTTAGAGAGGAGATTAATGCAATAGAAAGGAAGGACATTAGCTTGGAGGATGTGGAATCGATATGGGTAGACCTGCGAAACACTAAGGGGCAGAAAACGCTAGTGGGAGTTGTGTACAGGCCACCTAACAGTAGTAGTGGAGTTGGGGATGGCATCAAACAGGAAATTAGAAATGCGTGCAACAAAGGCAAAACAATTATAATGGGTTACTTCAATCTACATATAGATTGGGTGAATCAAATTGGCAGGGGTGCTGAGGAAGAGGATTTCTTGGAATGTATGTCTTGTTGTGCGTGGCCCTTGGCAAGAGTGACCATAATATGGTTGAGTTCTTCATTAGGATGGAGAATGACATTGTTAATTCAGAAACAAGGGTTCTGAACTTAAAGAAAGGTAACTTTGAGGGTATGAGACGTGAATTGGCCAAGATAGACTGGCAATTCATTCTTAAAGGGCTGACGGTGGATATGCAATGGAAGGCATTTAAAGACCGCATGGATGAACTACAACAATTGTTCATCCCAGTTTGGCAAAAGAATAAATCAGGGAAGGTCATGCATCCATGGATAACAAGGGAAATCAGGGATAGTATCAAAACAAAAGATGAAGCATACTGGGAGAAATTCAGTCCAGCAGAGGAGGACAAAGGGCTTAATTAGGAAAGGGAAAATAGATTATGAAAGAAAACTGGCAGGGAACATAAAAACTGACTGCAAAAGCTTTTATAGATATGTGAAGAGAAAAAGATTAGTTAAAACAAATGTAGGTCCCTTGCAGTCAGAAACAGGTGAATTGATCATGGGGAACAAGGACATGGCAGACTACTTTGAATTGAATAACTACTTTGGTTCTGTCTTCACTAAGGAAGACATAAATAATTTGCCGGAAATAGCAGGGTACCGGGGGGGTCAAATGAGATAGAGGAACTGAGTGAAATCCAGGTTAGTCGGGAAATGGTGTTAGGTAAATTGAATGGATTAAAGGCCGATAAATCCCCAGAGCCAGATAGGCTGCATCCCAGAGTGCTTAAGGAAGTAGCCCCAGAAATAGTGAATGCATTAGTGATAATTTGTCAAAAGTCTTTAGATTCTGGAGTAGTTCCTGAGGATTGGAGGGTAGCTAATGTAACACCACTTTTTAAAAAGGGAGGGAGAATGAAAATGGGGAATTACAGACCAGTTAGTCCAACATCGGTAGTGGGGAAACTGCTAGAGTCAGTTATTAAAGATGGGATAGCAGTACATTTGGAAAGTGGTGAAATCATTGGACAAAGTCAGCATGGATTTATGAATGGTAAATCATGTCTGACGAATCTTATAGAATTTTTCGAGGATGTAACTACTAGTGGATAATTAGAACCAGTGGATGTGTTATATCTGGACTTTCAGAAGGCTTTCGACAAGATCCCACATAAGAGATTAGTATGCAAACTTAAAGCACACGGTATTGGGGGTTCAGTATTGATGTGGATAGAGAACTGTCTGGCAGACAGGAAGCAAAGAGTAGGAGTAAACGGGTCCTTTTCAGAATGGCAGGCAGTGACTAGTGGGGTACCGCAAGGCTCAGTGCTGGGACCCCAGCTATTTACAATATATATTAATGATTTGGACGAGGGAATTGAATGCAACATCTCCAAGTTTGCGGATGACACGAAGTTGGGGGGCAGTGTTAGCTGTGAGGAGGATGCTAGGAGGCTGCAAGGTGACTTGGATAGGTTTGGTGAGTGGGCAAATGCATGGCAGATGCAGTATAATGTGGTTAAAAGTGAGGATATCCACTTTGGTGGCAAGAACAGGAAAGTAGACTATTATCTGAATGGTGGCCGATTAGGAAAAGGGGAGATGCAACGAGAACTGGGTGTCATGGTACACCAGTCATTAAAAGTAGCCATGCAGGTGCAGCAGGCAGTGAAGAAAGCGAATGGTATGTTGGCCTTCATAGCAAAAGGATTTGAGTATAGGAGCAGGGAGATTCTACTGCAGTTGTACAGGGCCTTGGTGAGACCACACCTGGAGTCTGATTGTCCCCAGCACCGCCCGCCCGCCTGGAGGACCGGCCTGGAGGACCACGGGCGCTCGGCTCACCCCGCCTGGAGGACCACGGGCACTCGGCTCACCATAGCACGGGGGAGCGCGGACCCACCCGGGGGAGACGAGTCGGAAGTGAGCGCGCAGGGCCTCAGCCTGGAAATGACGTCACGGCTGCGCTGCCTGCCTTCCACGCGCGGTGATGACGACAGCGGTGAGGGTGAAGCATGCGCAGCAGTAGAGTTGCTGCCTGACGGACACAATGATGGATCCCTCCCCCCACCCCCACCCTCCCCCACTACCGGGGCTGTCTTGTCTCTTCTCCCCGTCACTTTCAGCCCACTACATCCACATACACAATATTAGAGGCGGCTCCACGCCTTCATCCCCCCTCCCTCTCACACACCCCTCACACGCCCTCCTCAACCCCCCTCTCACACCCCTCACACGCCCTCCTCACCACCCCCTCACCCATCCCCCTAACCCATCCTTACGCACCCCCCCTTTCACACACCTCCTCAACCCCCTCTCACCCCCCCACCCTCCCCTCCCTCACCCCATCATCCCCTCACGCACTCAACACCCCTCTCGCCCCCTCACCCCATTCACCCCCTTTACCCCCTCACAACCTCCTCCCTCATCCCCCTCAAATCGCTCCACACCCTCCTCACCCCCTCCCCGTTCACCCTCACACCCCCCTATTCCCCCCTCACCCACCTCATTGCTCACCCACCTCCCCATCTCACCCCCCAACCCCCTCACCCTACTCACCACCCTTCACCCCCCTTACCCACTCACCCCCCTTTCACCTGCTCAACCCTTCTCACCCCCTGCCCCATCACCCACCTCCCCCTCACCTCCTCATCCACTCACCCCCTCACCCACCCTCCCCACCCCTTCAAACCCACCCCATCTCCCTCCCGCTCCTCATCCCCTCCTCACCCCCCTTCACCCTACTCACCCCCTCACCCACTTTCCCCCTCACCCCATCCCCTCCCTCACCTCACCCCTCTCAACCCCCTCACTTCCCCATCCCCTCACCCCCTTCAACCCCACTCCCCCTTAACCCCACCCATACCCCCACTCACCCACCCCCCCACTCACCCCCTCCCCTTACTCACCGCTCCCCCTCACCCCCTCCCCTCTCAACCTCTCCCACACACCCACCCCCCTTACCCCCTCTCGCCTCCCCCTTTGCCCCCTCAGGTTGAACCGGACGTGCCTCATGAGGGGGTGGGTCGGGTCAGGCCAGGCAGCATCTGTGGAGAAAAGGGGATGTTTTTTTGGTCACGACCCTTCTTCTGCAGACCTGAAACGTGGCCTATCCACGTTGAGCATATATACTGCCTGACCTGTTATGTTACTCCAACACTCTGTGTCTTTTTGTGTATGAACCAGCATCTGCAGTTCCTTGTGTCTGCCAAAGATAGGCCCAAAGTGCTGGGGGAAATATGGGCAACGTTTCAGGTTTGGGGTCATTTGGCTACTTGTCGATGTTGTGAGTGTGTTGGTGAGTGTAAGTGTGTGGGTGAGAGTGTGTGGGAGAGAGTGTAAGGGAGTGTGTGGGTGAGGGAGTGTGTGGGTGAGTGTGTGAGGCAGTGTGTGGGTGAGGGTGTGTGGGAGAGAGTGTAAGGGAGTGTGTGGGTGAGGGAGTGTGTGGGTGAGTGTGTGAGGCAGTGTGTGGGTGAGGGTGTGTGTGGGTGAGGAAATGTGTGGGTGGGTGAGAGTGCGTGAGAGAGTGAGGGAGTATGTGGGAGTGTGCGTGAGTGTGTGGGTATGGGTGTGTGTGTGTGTATGTGCGTGGGTGAGTGTGTGTGTGTGTGGGTGGGAATGGGTGTGGGAATGTGTGAGAAGGTGGGTGAGGCGGTGTGGGTGTGTGGGCGAGTGAATGTGGGTGTGGGGATGAATGTGAGTGTGGGTATTTGTCGGTGTGGGTATGTGGGAGTGAGTGTGTGTGTGTGGGTGTGGGGGTCTAGAGATGTGTGTGTGGGAGTGGGTAAGTGTGTGGGTAAGTGGGCATGAGTGGGTGAGTGTGTGGGAGTGGGTGTAAGTGGGTGTGTGTGTGTGTGTGCAGGAATGAGTGGGGTTGTGTGTGGGGGGTGTGCGTGTATGTGTGGGTATGTGAGGGAGTGTGGGTGTGTGTGTGCGGGTGTGTGTGGGAATGGGTAAGTGTGAGTGTATGGGCATAAGTGGGTTTGTGTGAGTGTGTGTGGGTATGTGTTTGTGTGGGTTTGTGTGGGTATGTATGAGTGTGTGGGTGAGTGTGTGTGGGTATGTGTGAGTGTGTGGGTGTGGAGGTGAGTGGGTGAGTGTGTCAGTGCACCCGTGCAATATTTTGTTATTATTAAATTAAATATATGTGTTATTGTACTAGTTATGCACTGGGATGTAGTGATAGGCTATAATCTTGTTTGACCCTCTTGGGAGACTAGCTTCCCCCCCCCCCCAACAAGCAAAACCTGAAGTGACGTCCCTGTTTGACACTCCGGCACCTACAGAATGAGCACTGCAACACTGGGGAGCGCGGGAACTTACACCTCAGTTTGCTCCAGGCTATCAAGTTGAGGGTTTCCATGACATATTGAAATCACAATAGCATTTCCATCCTTCCCATTAATGTGGTTGCATAAAACATTATGATTTTGTTGGTTAACCTTGATTGGTGGCTACAAGTTTTGTTTTGAATTTCTTCCATTTGTTTTACTTAAGTTCTTTTTTGAGTTCATTAAATTGATAAAACTGACATTTCTTTATGTTTTTCTACAGCCTGCAAAAATGTGCCAAATATATAATGTGGCCCTCATGGAGAAACGTTTGGAGGCCCCTGTTGTAAGGTATAATTTAACAACATTACAGTATAAATTAAGGGTAAACAAGCAAGCAAATGGTGTCATTTCAAGGTATAATTATCAAAAATGTCCTGTGTAAAGGGTACTTCTCTCTAATTAGAGTAAACAAGCAAGGAACAGGTATCATGTTACAAGGAGGTGTAGGTGGAATATAAAATATTTGCAATATGACAAGTGTAAACAAGCAAGGTCATTTTAAGGTATGATTATCACACATTTTGTGTGTAAATTAAGAAGTGACAAGCAAGTAAAGTGTGTTATTTTCAGCTACAATAAATTACAGTATAGATTTAGGGTCAATAGGCAAGAAAATGGTGTCATTTTAAGGTGCAATTACCACCCTTTTCTGGACCCCAATCTCTCTTCCTCCTTTTTCAGTTTTTTCCTGTCTCACGCCTGATGACTAGAGGTCAGTGCGACAGGCCTGTAATCTTTAAGACCAGCAATCCTTGTCTTTTTGGGTACAGGGACAATGGTGCAGACTTTGAAGCAGTTAGGGACAGTACAGGTTTGCAGGGACTGGTTGAAAAGCAGTTTTCCATTATCATGGTTTCAGATTGAATAACTAAGAGATGAGAAAATGGACCATCACTGCTCTAATGAAGTGCGAATATAGACAAGTTAACCATCTTGTGTGTAATTAATTATTATGTGGTTTAGTCTCATTCTGTGCAACATGGACTAATGGATTGACTGATCACCTTCTCAGATTTCCCTGAAAATCAGTGCCTGTACATCAGAGCACACAAGTAACACAACAGAAAACAAGGTCTCAACTCCAAATTGCAATGGGCCTTTGGCAAATTTTCGAGCTATATCAGTGGTTCATAACTTCGAAGGAACTTTGAGTTGAAAGTTGATTTTTCTGCTGTGTTCTTTGTACCAGAGGTGTGCAAAACATGATTTTCAATCAAATCTGAGATGGCGACCAGCCGACCTTCTTACTTGCTGTTATTTGGTACAGAATCAAATCATCCAATACCAAGCAATTTATGTACAAGTCTCCGATAAACCATCAATGTTTACTGAATTTTGGTCCTTGGAAATGGGATTTTTGGACCTTGAAAGTCTTTGAATTTATAGCTGTTCCAAGTGTACGCACCCTTGGTATGAGAAATAAAGTGGATGAGCTTGAGGCTCCGTTAGAAATTGGCAAGTATAATGTCATGGGAATTAGAGACATGGCTGCAAGAGGACCAGGGCTGGGAACTGAATATTCAGGGGTATACGTACGCTCGAAAAGACAGACAGACAGGTGGGCAGAGAGGGTGGGGTAGCTCTGTTGGTGAGGAATGAAATTCAGTCCCTTACGAGGGATGACATCGAATCAGGAGATGTGGAGTCAGTACGGATAGAACTGAGGCCCGGACCAGCGAAACTGCCGCCCGCAGCCGCCGACTCTCACCGCCTCCCCGGGCGTGGCCACTGTCGCCGACCTTCACTGTCACCACGACCACCGATGCTGCTGCCCGTATCTCTACTCCAGCCCCCCCCCCCCCCAACGGGCCTCCATCAGCGACTCCGCCCGCCGACCCTCCCTCGTCTCTCCATCGGCCACCAGCGGGCCAGAGCCGTCACCTCACCAGAGTTCCCGGCTCAGCACCAGGCCCACAACCTCCACCATGCAGACAGCACGTGGTCTGTCTCTGCTGGGTCCTAGTGCTCCCATCCCCCTACAGGGAGTGTAGTGATGGGTCTTCCCCTTCCCCCTCTTATAATCAGGTTACCTCGACCACACACCTGCTAGATAAAATTCCCCACTTTATTATAGGGAGGTTGCACGGCAGTCAGGTCACGACCCGTGACCCGTACTGTTGCCACGCTACGCCAACTGGAGTACATACGATGAACTTCAGGTAAACACTTACCATTGTTTCCAGCGTAGTGGGCCCGTTAAAAACCGCCGCCATGGCCAATGTTTGCGCTGTAAATAATCATGGAAATCGGGGTAAGCGTGAGAGACATTTATCCTACTTCAGAATTCCATAAGTGAGGAGAAATGACGGTAGATAGAAGCAACAGCTGAAGGGACAACAGTAGATAAAGTGATTGGCGGACATTGGCCGTGCAAATATCAAGATTGAAAATATTGGGAATTAACACGTTTGCTCACTGCATTTCATCAACAGTAAGGCATTATTTGTGTTTTTGCTTGATTCCTTTGGTATCTAAAAAGTTTCACAAGTGATAAATCTGGCTGTAAAATTTTAAAAACGCCCATGGTTCTCAAGTGGGTTTTTACATACAAAACGAAAACACTTCTGAAGCAAAATTTATCCTTCAAAAAATGGCAAACCGTACATGGGTTTTGAATTACATTTGACTCAGATGCAAGCCAAGGAATGGCATAATTGTTAGCTGTTAATTGGACATAATCAACCTCAGTAAATTGACAATATCCTATTGGGAGTGGGTGTTTAAGCTGTCAGAACATTTTATTATTTGCCAAAATATACATCTCAATACCATAATGATAGAAAACTTACTTTTCCACACACCACTTGTAAGTCTGGAGATTTTTTTAATGATAAATTTAGCTTCAGAAGCATTTTCTTTTTGCATGTAAAAACCCACTTCAGAACCATGAG
The DNA here is from genome assembly GCA_038087875.1 of Malacoraja senta. Taxonomy (NCBI): domain Eukaryota; kingdom Metazoa; phylum Chordata; class Chondrichthyes; order Rajiformes; family Rajidae; genus Malacoraja; species Malacoraja senta. Next base: position 54,553 of record JAXLNO010002921.1, on the reverse strand, counting down.
CGATTTTACAATTTTACAGCCAGATTCATCACTTCTGAAACGTTTTAGATAGCAAATGAATAAAGAAAAACATACATAATGCCTTACTGTTGATGAAATGCAGTGAGCAAAGGTGATAATTCCCAATATTTTCCAATTTGATATCTGCATGGCCAATGTTCGCCAAGCACTTTAACTGTTGTTGTCCCTTCAGCTCTCGCTTCTCTTTACCTTCATTTCGTTTCACTTTTGGAATTCTGCAGTAGGATAGATGTCTCTCACGGTTACCCCGATTTCCACAATTATTTACAGCGCAAAAATTCAACATTTTGGCGGTTTTTAACAGGTGGGAAAGTACGCGTTTCTTGCATTAATAACATATACCGGAAGTTACGTTTGTCTTCTAAATGGATTGAGCGGCTCCGTGAGTCAAGCCCTATGACCCAGTGACCTTACGTGCAACCCCCCTATAGCTACTTCCCCACAACTTCAAACAAACTCTGAACATTAATAGCCCATTGCTCTTTATCTGCTTATTTATGTGTGTGTGTATATATATTCAATGGTATATGGACACACTGATCTGTATTTATTCATGCCTGCAATATTCTGTTGTGCTGAAGCAAAGCAAGAATTTCATTGTCCTATCTGGGACACATGACAATATACTCTCTTGAATCTTGAATCTTAAATCGCTTGGAAGTTCAATGCATTAAATCGCTTTGCACTAATGTTGCAGAACCACTTAAAAATGTTAAATGCAACACATGCATCGCATTGGAATAACTTTGCACCCTCCTGCAACGTTAAATGCAGCAAATACGTTGCATTCAAGTGATATTGCAACCTGCCCCCCAACCCCGCTTGGAAGTTCAATGCATTAAATCGCTTTGCACTAATCTTGCAGAATTCCTCAAAAATGTTAAATGCAACAAATGCATCGCGTTGGAATAACTTTGCACCATCCCGCAACGTTAAGTGCAGCAAATGCGTCGCATTAGTGATATTGCAACCCCCCGGGATGTGAAATGCATTAAATTGATTGCAATAATCTTGCAAAACCCCTCAGATGTGAAATGCAACGGTGATGTCACAGAGGGGACGGCGGGGCAGGACATCCGGCCCTCTGACTGATCGGACGTCCCCATTGGCGGAGAGAGACGTCATTCAACCGGGCGGTGGGGCGGGACTTGCAGATGGCCGGAAGCGGCAAGTGATTGGTGGAGTTGGACGTCAGTCAGAGGGTGGGAGAAGGAACCCGCCCCCTTGTCTCTCTCTGGTCCGCGTTGCAGACAGGAGTGAGAGAGAGGGAGAAGGGGAGAGAGAGAGAGAGAGGGCGAGATGGAGGAGTGTGGGCTGGGAGAGGGAGGGAAGGAGGAAAGGAGAAATGAAGAATTGAGTGAAAATTTTAGATTTGAGTGAAAGAGAGGGGGAAGGTGGAAGGTGGAAGGGAGGGAAGGAGAGATGGAGGGGAGAGAGAGAGAGAGAGAGAGAGAAAGAGGCGGGAGAGAGGAGAGGAGAGGAGAGGAGAAAGAGAGAGAGAGGAGAGAGAGAGAGAGAGAGAAAGGAGAGAGGGAGAGGGAATATAGAGAGGAGAGGCAGAGAGAGGGAAAGAGAAAGGAGAGAGGGAGCGGGAAAGATAGAGAGTAAGAGAGAGAGAGGGAGAGAGAGAAAGGAGAGGGAGATAGGAGAGGAGGGTGGAGAGGAGAGGAGAGAGAGAGAGAGAGAGAGAGAGGGAGAGGGAAAGATAGATGGGAGAGAGGGAGACGGAAAGATAGAGGGCAGGGGAGGAGAGGGGAGATAGATAGAGGGAAGGAGAGGAGAGAGAAATAGGGGAGGGAGATAGAGGGAGAGGGAAAGAGAGAGAGGGAGAGAGATGGAGTGAGATGGAGGGGTGTGGGCTGCGGGAGGGAGGAGGGAAAGAGAAATTGAGTGAAAAATGAGGATTTGAGTGAAAGAGAGGGGGAAGGTGGGAGGGAGGGGAGATGGAGGGGGAGAGAGAGAGAGAGAGCGACAAAGGAGAGGGACAGAGGAGATGGGAGAGGGAGAGAGACAGAGAAAGGAGACAGGGAGAGGGCAAGATAGAGGAGAGGAGAGAGAGAGGGGGGGAGAGAGAATGGAGAGAGGGAGAGGGAAAGATAGAGGACAGGAGAGGGAGAGAGAGAGGGGGTAGACACAGAAAGGAGGGAGAGGGAAAGATAGAGGAGATGGGAGGGGAGGGGAGAGAGAGGGATGAATTTTAAAGGAATTGTAGTCTTCACTTTAGGAGCAGATTTGCAAGTTTGACACCAGCATCTGAAGAATTCAATCGTTAGTTAAGTTCATAATGGTGGCGTTCGTGTGCGCATGGAGGGCGTGCGTGTTTGCGGGCACACAATACTCCAGGTGTGGTCTCACTAGGGCCCTGTACAACTGCAGAAGGACCTCTTTGCTCCTGTACTCAACTCCTCTTGTTATGGAGGCCAACATGGCCAAAACTGTACACAATACTCCAGGTGTGGTCTCACTAGGGCCCTGTACAACTGCAGAAGGACCTCTTTGCTCCTATACTCAACTCTTTCTCGGTTTTCTTTCCTTTCCAAATAAAGTGAAAACATCTTTTACACTTTGTGGACAAGGCAATGTTTGAATTATGTTCTTCAACCAGTTTAGTCTAGTTTAGTTTGGAGATACAGCGCGGAAACAGGCCCTTCGGCCCACCGAGTCCATGCTAGCCGACCAGCGATCCCCACACACTAACAATATCCTACACACACACACACACACACTGGGGGACAGTTCACAATCTTTACCAGAAGCCAATTAACCTACAAACCCGCACGTCTTTGGAGTGTGGTGGGAATCCGGAGCGCCCGGAAAAATCCCACGCTGGTCACGGGTAGAGAACGTGTAAACTCCACACAGACAGCACCCGTGGTTGGGATGGAACCGGGGTCTCTGGCGCCGTGAGGCGGCAACTCTACCGCTGGGCCATCGTGCCGCCCAGAGAGGGAGGGAGGGGTGAATACTTCTCTCTCCCTCGTCAATCTCTCTCCCTGCTTCTCTCTCTCTATCTCTCCCTCTCCCCTCTCCCTCTCCCCTCTCCCCTCTCCCCCTCGTCTTATCTCCCGGAACCAAACCTGCGACGTTTCGCCCTCCACCCGGACGCCTGAGACGCGCCGTCCCACTTTGCCAGCGCGGGTGCGCCGTTCTAAAGCGTCCCCCCTTCCCCAGGAAGCGACTTTGTGGAGGAGGGGTTCGCCACTCAACCGGAAATGGTGCGGGAATCCAGCTGTGAAGAGCAGGTGAGGAAGAAAGCGCTGCCATGCAGCGGGGGGGGGGGGGGGGGGGGCAGCAATCCAGCCAATGATGCATGCATTCCCTTTAATACTGGCTTTATGATTCATGGCTTGTTACCAGACTCAATGTTGTCTGTTCTGTTAGTGCCGGTCATTAAGGACAAAGCTGGTAAAGTAGGCAGCCTAAATAATTACAGGCCCATAGCTTTAGCCAGCATATTGTCAAACGTTTTAGAAAGAGTTCTGCTGGATAGAATAAATGAGTTTGTTAACTCCACAGATAACCAGTTTGGTTTTAAAGCTAAACATGGCACTGACTTATGCATATATGCCCTAAATGAGATTGTAAACAAATATAGAGGCAAAACCTCTTCAATCCTTATGTGCTTTATTGATGCTTCCAAAGCCTTTGATCGTGTTAATCACACAAATCTGATTGTTAAAATGAGTCAAAGATGGGTGCCTAAATACACTGTGAGAATTCTGGCCTACTGGTATGCCCACCAGACTATGCAAATAAAATGGGGCAATAGGGTCTCAGCCCCATTTGGGGTTAGCAATGGTGTTAGACAAGGGGGGATTTTGTCCCCAGTCCTTTTTAATCTTTATTATGACGATCTGTCCAAACAATTGAAAGCCTGTAATACTGGGGGCATGATTGGTAATATTTTAGTGAACCATATTATGTATGCAAATGATCTTGTGGTCTTTAGTCCATCTAGCGCTGGTCTACAGCAGCTCCTTACTATATGTTCTGTGTATGGTATGGAACATGATATTAAATATAATGCTGGTAAGAGTGATGTTATGATCTGTAGAACCAAAGAGGATAAATGTCTAAAATGTCCTGATTTTAAATTGTCTGACAATAATCTTAGTGTCTGTAATAAGGTAAAATATCTAGGGCATTTTATTACAGAACAAATGACAGATGATGAGGATATTTATAGGCAACAACGCATGCTGTATATACAGGATGATATTCTCTTGAGTAAGTTTGGTGCGTGTGCAGATGTGGTTAAGATGTCGCTATTTAGAGCATATTGCACACCACTCTATACTGCGCACCTGTGGTCGAACTATGGAAAGACAAGTTTGCAGAGACTAAAGGTGTCATATAATGATGCCATGAGAACACTACTAAGGAAACCTAGATGGTGTAATGCTGGTAACATCGCTGTCTCGTTGTAGGACATTGATCATTCTTTTATTCTGGATTTTTATTCATGCATTGTGTTTTTTTTTCTTAATATATAATTTATGATGCTTTTATAAGTGATATACTAAGATTTTATATGTACTTTATGATATTTTTAAATATGTAATGCATTTTTATGTAATGTTGCCCCTTGTCTGGACCTTGAGTCTGAAATAAAGTTTATTATTATTATTATATTTATTTTATTGTGTGTAATTAATTATTATGTAGTTTAGTGTCATTCTGTGCAACATGGGCCAATGGATTGACTGATCACCTTCTCAGATTTCCCTGAAAATCAGTGCCTGTATATCAGATCACACAAGTAACACAACAGAAAACAAGGTCTCAACTCCAAATTCCAATGGGCCTTTGGCAATGTTTCGAGCTATATAAATGGTTCATAACTTCGACGGAACTTTGAGTTGAAAGTTGATTTTTCTGCTGTGGTCTTTGTACCAGAGATGTGCAAAACATGATTTTCAATCAAATCTTACATGGCGACCAGCCAACCTTCTTACTTGCTGTTATTTGGTACAGAATCAAACCATCCAATACCAAGCAATTGATATACGTCTCCGATAAACCATCAATGTTTACTGAAATTTTGGTCCTTGGAAATGGGATTTTTGGACCTTGAAAGCCCTTGAATTTATAGCTGTTCCAAGTGTATGAACCCTGGTATGAGAAATAAATCAGAATCAGAACCACACTTTATTTGCCAAGTATGTTTTGCAACATACGAGGAATTTTATTGGCCAGGTCAGTCATACAATTAAAAGTAACAGATCACCCAAAAACACATTTTAACATGAACATTCACCGCAGTGACTCCTACACATTCCTCACTGTGATGGAAGGCAAAATAAAGTTCAAGTCCTTCCCTTTGTTCTTCCTCGGTCGTGGGCCTCGAGCCTCAGTTGACGGAACGATCTTGACACCCGTAGCCAGCGGCGTTCAGGCCCTCCGTGCCGAGGCGATCAAGCTCCCGCATCGGAGGGATGTCAGCTCCCTCGCGCCGGGCGATCGAACCTCGCGTCGGGGCTGGTCAAACCTTCCAGCCAGTAGCATGTCTAAGGCCATGCGATTTTGCCAGGCCATTAGGCTGGTATCTGTCAGTTGTTCCGCTAATCCTTCAACCGCATCTCGAGTGTATTTTATAAAGCGTTGTTGATTGTAGTATAGGTAGTTGATCCAGTCCACATTTTTATTAATTGTGGACCACCAGAAGAGTATGGACTCAAAGCCCGCAGCTATCTGGTTTCTGGCTTTGAATTCATCAGGTACCTCTCTTGGCACCCCTATCGCATCTATATATATATGTGTGTGTCGAATGATCCTTTCACCCCTCTCTCTTGTCGTTGGCTTCCTTCATTGAGTTATCCAATGTTATACGTCTGATTGCAGTTGAGCACCATCCCCATGTCCTGTCCCTTTGGGTTATTTCTTGTATAGCACTCAAACCCCTCCTCCCCAAGAGGACTGGTAGTGCCAATCTTTACAGGGATGGGTGCATACATACATTCTATAGCCGCAGCACCATTTTCCTTTACATACATCAAATGGGATGGTGGTGGACCTTCTATTCTGTGGTATTGTGATTTTTATGCATGTTATATTACTCACGAGTTGGGTAACCACCCAACACACGACCCACCAACACGAAATCTTCATTTTTCCCCACGGGTTCTTGGTAAATATTAACGTCAATGGTTCCTCTCCTTTGCGCACAGTCCATGGGCTGATATTGTCTGGTGGGGCCTCCACAGGACCCTTAACTCGACTTGCGTATGTCCACCCGTTTTCTTTTGTCCGCACTGCTGTTTCCGTGGTCATTAGTACCAAATATGGACCAGTCCACTTAGGTTGCATCTTTTCTTCCTTCCATCATGTTACAAGATCCCAGTCCCCCGCTTTCACAGAATGGATTGGAAAGTCGAGATGGGGACTCTGGGCCAGCAGCCCCTTGGTTTTTAATTCTGTAATAGAACGAGATACTGCCAGTAAATAGTTCCTTAGGAATACATCATTCCCTTGTATTTGTTGGGACCCCTTCTATCTTTCCTAAATAATAAAGACCTAACTTGTTCAACCTTTCTCTGTGTCTTAGTTGCTGAAACCCAGGCAACATTCTAATTGATCTCCTCTGTACTCTCTCTCTATTTTGTTGACCTTTTTCCTATAATTATGCCTACCAATATTATACACCATACTCCACAATTGACCTCACCAATGCCTTGTACAATTTAACATTACAACTCAACTTCTATACATAATGCTCTGATTTATAAAGGCCAACACACCAAAATCTTTCTTTACCATCCTATCTTCATGAGATTCCACCTTTAGGGAACTATGCACAGTTATTCCTAGATCCCTCTGTTCAACTTCATTCCTCAATTCACAATCATTTACCATGTAGGTTCAATTTTGATTTGTCCTGCCAAGATGTATCATCTCACACTTATCAACATTAAACCCATCTGTCATGTTTCAACCCACTCTTCCAAATGATCTAAATCTCTCTGTACACTTTTAAAATCTACTTCATTATTCACAACACCACCTATCTTAGTATCATCTACATACTTATTAATCTATTTTACCACACCAACATCCAGATTATTGATTCACATGACAAACAACAGTGGACCCAACACATATCCCCGAGGTACCCCTCTAGTCACTGACCTCCAACCTGACAAACATCCATCCACCATTGCTCTCTGACATCTCCCATACAGCCACTTTTAATCCATCTTGCTATTCCTTACTAACCCTTCTTAACCAACCTTATTTCCTTATTGAACCTTGTCAAAGGCCTTACTGAAGTTCATCTAGACAACATCCACCACTTTACCCTCATCAATTTCCCTAATAACTTTTCAAAAAATTCAAGATTAGTCAAACATCACAATCACAAACCCATGCTAATTCTTCCTAATCCTACCCTATTTATCCAAATTCTTATATATTGTCTTAAGTATCCTTTCCATTATTTTGCCCACCACTGATGTCAAACAACGTTCTTGGTAAAACTCTATTCTTTTCTCACATCTTTGTCCTCCTGTTCACTTACCTCAGGGCTATTATCTATTCGTACCTGCGGGACGGCCCTCATGTAATTATTGAAATGGTACCAGGTATATCAACCTTCTACCTGAACATCGGTCGGTAGTTTAGAAAACTCATACATACACCTTGTCTTCAGGTTTAAAGGGTCCTTCCTCCTGGTCCACCTCCAACAGCTTTTACTTTACCTGTTCATAAATAGACTTGTATATCATAATTAACTGTTTCATATACTTTTTAAATTCTATATTTAACTGTTCCAAACTCGGTCTCTTGTAGGGACCACCTGCTCGGTTAGTTTGCATGCAACATCTCTTCAGTGCCAATGGCAGGGCATCGATCCAATTCAACTTTGTAATTAAACAAATCTTATTTATATTAACCTTCAATGTTCCATTTATTCTTTCCACCATGCCTGTAAATGCAGGTGTTACATACCCAAATGTGTATTTTACTCTAAGGGTCTCTATCGCCAACTTGGCTACTCCCTAAATGAAAACAATCCGTTGTCAAAGCTGATTTCTGTAGGTCTACCAAACCTCTTAATTACCTTATTCATCATAAACGACACTACAGGGCTTATACCTAATCTAGTCTGAACTATATCCTGCCTTTTCCCGAGGTTATCATACTCTGTCCTACATTCTGAAGTATTTTTTTAAATCTCTCTCTCTCTCTCTTACATCGCTTTTCACTTATGGAACAATACCAACAAATCCTCCTTTAAATCCTTTTCTCTCTTGGGGACCCCAGTCCTGTTAGGGCTTATATCCAGATTAATTTCACTCCTGATAGGACTTTTTGAGGAAACGTTCCCCAAAGACATTCATTATTGGCATGTAATTCTCTGGCCCTGCTTGGTTCCGTCATAGGACTCACTTGTCTTTTCAACCAGGTCCATTGTTTATTGACAACAGCTCCTCCTGCTGGTTTGCAAGTCTTTTTCCTATCTTTGCGATATTTCTCGACTGCAGAGACCAACTGTTCGCTGAATCGGGGGTGGGAAATTAATGACAATCTCACCACCTTCTCCAATCTGCTTGACTTTAAGAAGAATGACACCCACCACAGTAGTTCATAATATAATGTTCATCAATCAACTCCCCACCTTTTCAGCTGGTTTTCCAGATAGCCTGCTGGATTACATTGTCTGAGGGCCTGCCATACCCTCTGCCTGACTGTGTCAAACAGTATGCCATTGCTTATTACATTGTTCGCATCAGTTTATACCATCCATCTTCAGTAGTTCTGTCACTTTTACCAACAGTGCCTTCAAATCTTCCATGGTCAATAATCGTCCCACGTTCTCCTCCTCCAAAGCCCTAATCCATTTCCTCCCCCATCAGGGATATAGGGTGAGGTGATTTTTTAGCCCTCTCAGTTTATGGGTGCCCCAAGGGATAATCTGTGTCTGTCCTTCTCTTTTCTCTTTAAAGCAGTCTCATCACTTTATCCCAATGCTTCCAACTTTAATCCTTTCTGGTATGCCTTCTTTCTTATTCTAAACTCAATTTCTTGCTTCTCAAATATTCTAGCCTCCTTGCAAATTCATTCACCTTTCTTTTTTAAATCTTCCACTGACTCCTCCTGCTTTATTACTTTCACGCCTGTCGTTTTTCTACTTCTGTTATCTCCTAACTACCTCTCTCTCCTTCCTTTCTAAACTTGAATGTTTACCAATGAACTTATTTCCAATTATTTCAATCCATATTCACCACTATTTTAAATGTCCAATTCCTAGCACTAGTAACAATTTTCCAAATTAACTTTACTGACTAGAAATCTAAAAGAACATCAGAAAAACCAAAAGCTGATTTTGCAACTTCCCCTTCTAGGTTACGAGGATACAAACAGTTAATCGTTATCTTACAGCTGTTCGTCGCCTTTCACCATGACCTAATTTATTTAAAGGAACATACACCTACCTACAGTGGACATTTTTGATTCTAATAAAACTTACTTACTTACTTACTTACTCTTACAATGTGGTCTACAAATACAATATAATTATCACATATATAAAATCCCTGGGTATTTCCTTGCCCCCAGAGGCTCAGCATTCGCCCCAACGGACTATCAGGCAGAATGCGGCTTTACCGCCCTTCCCCTCCCTTTTGGGCTTTCCGTTTTCATTGCCCATCCTCCCGATCGGAATTTCCCCCGATCTATTTAATCGCCCGAGTAGTACTTAATAGTCGTTTTCTTACCCGGGTCCTGTGCACAAGAATCACTCGATTTGGCTCCTCGCGATTTCCAACTACTCCCACTTGTTTCTCTAATCTCTGGTCTGGGATATCACTCGCTCAAACCGCTGACGGCAAGCAAGGGGTCCAGGGCCGCTGAATCAGCGGGGTGCACCGTCCCTTCTCCCGTATACCGCCACCAGCTGGCCGGAGTGGCGATCCCAAGACGAGCCCCCAGGCTTGTGAGGTGCAAAAAGTGAGTGCTCACAATCACGATGCTAGAGAAATGAGAGAAACAAGTTTATTTATTAGCAAGTCTGCAGAGTCGGGTGCCTCCCCTGTCGAGACACACCGAGGTCGGGAAAGCCACTCTCTTTTATTCATATCATTTTACATTTGTTACACCTTTATTCCTCCCCTTCGGGCTCCTTTCAAATCAGAGCACTGAGGTGCACAATCTACCGGTCCCGCCCCTGGTGCCTCCCACATCATACATCGCATGTGCATTTAAATCAGACATCTTGTCATGATGGGCGTGTTTGCAATATTCATTTGTCTCATTACCCATGCGCACTAGAGAGTTGTTCATGCCCTTTACCCCAGTTCTTCCTGGACTGTCGCTATCTCCTTTTTCTCATCCTTGAAGCTCATCTACTCTCTACAATACAAAGGGTTCTTAGTCTAAATCAACTATACCTATTAACCCCTTCCTCACAACATCTTCTGTAGAGAAAGGTACGTTTTTGGAACGAACATAGTGCAACAAATGTGTGACTCCAGGATGACACAGCCCATTGTGAAGATCAGTGAGTGCAGAAGAATGAACAGAGGCACAAAATGCTCGAGTTAATGTATCTGGAGCAACATTATCCTTACCAGGGCGGTACTCAATTGAATAACTATATGCAGATAATTCAATCCTCCATTCATGAATGTTACTGTTTTTAATCTTCGTTCGTTTCCGATTATCCAGCATAAAAGCTACTGAACGCTGATCTGTTATCAAAGTGAAGTGCTGGCGAGCAAGGAAATGACTCCATTTCCTCACTGCTTCAATAATTGCTGTAGCTACCTTTTCGGACGGGAGGGTAGTGCAATTCAATACCTTGGAGAGTACGTGACATGAAAGCCACTGGTTGTCCTCCTTGATTTAATGTTGCTGATACTGCTAAATCAGAGGCATCACATTCAACAACAAAGGGGAGATCCTCATCGATGGCGTGTAATGTCGCAGATTCTAATTGTTTCTTTAAAGAAGTAAAGGCACCAATTGCTGTAGAGTCAAGGGGGAAAGATTTTGTTCTAATCAAAGGTTGAATTTTGTCAGCAAAATTTGGTGTCCATTGAGCATAATATGCAAACATCCAAAGAACCCTTCGTAGAGAGTGTAATGTGACTGGAACAGGGATCTCTTGGAGTGGGCAGAGTCTTTCTGGATCAGGCTGGATTATATCATTTCCATCCCAATAACCAAGAATATTAATTGTTGACACTGATGTTATTAACTTTGCCTCATTTAATGTTAGATGTTTAGAATGTACAACATCTAAAAACCGTTGTACATTTTCATCATGTTCAGCTTGGTCTTTTCCAGCAATAGTTAAATTATCAAGATAAGGGAAAGTATCTTTAAGGTTTTCTTGTTCAACAAGTTTGTCCATCTCTCTCTGAAAAACAGCCACGCCATTAGTTACACCAAAAGGAACTCTGCAGTGGTGATATAATTTCCCATTTGCTTCAAACGCAGTGTATTTCTTCTCTGATTCCTTCAAAGGAATTTGGTAGTCAGCACTTTTTAAGTCAAAAGTAGAGAATATCTTATAATTAGCTAATGTATTGATAATCTCTTCTATACGAGGTAGTGGATAAGCATCAAAATCCATGAACTGGTTTATAGAGTAATCAATGCAGAGTCTCTTTCTATGTCTCTCCAAGGGGTCCTTAACCACGACAACTTGTGCCCTCCAAGGGGAAGAGCTGGGTTCTATGATACCTTCTTGTAAAAGATTAGTTACTTCTGTGTTGATAAAGTTCCTATCATCTTTACTAAAATGTCTTGATTTTGTAGCAATTGGCTTGCACTTGGAGGATAAATTAGTGAATAATGAAGGACATTCAACAGATGCAGCAGAAAAAACACACAATACTGGTGGCTTTGACAATACAAGATCAGGCATAGTTCCTTCAGACATTATTTGAAGTGATCTGTGCTGTTTCTGAAAATCCTGACCTAGAATTATATCGCTACACAATTTTTTCAAAATACCAAGACATACAGATTTATAGCTAGTTTTGTTCAGAATAAAGTCTACAATACAAGATCCAATAATTTGAGTATTGAGAGTTGTCAGAGCCATCGAGATTTCTCTATTTGAAGGAATTATAGTTAGATTTAGTCGAGACACAACTTGTTCACTTATAAAACGTTCTGAACTGCCAGAATCAAGTAGTACATTAAGTGTATGGCCATTGATGGATAATGTTGTAGCTGCATGAGACAAGCTCTGAGGAAATGCAGCTATAATTACACATAAAGAAGGCATATACATGGCAGCAGTCACACTTTTAGTAGTTGCTTTGGACTTGCATACTCTAGAAAAATGTCCCTTCTTGCCACAACTATTACAAGTTGCCTCTTGAGCAGGGCATCTCTCTCTCTTATGAATATTACCCCCGCAAAAGTAACACATCCTTTTTGAATAATGATATACTGCAGCAAGGTCTCCTTTATCAGTAGAAATTGTTTCAGCTTGCTCCATATTAGTACTTGGGTGAAATTCTTTTGTAGTAGTTGCAGCAGAATACACATTAGATGAGTCATATGCATCACAATGTTTCTGAGCCAAGTCTAATAAGCTTGATTGTAAGCTGACTGTAAAGCCAAGGTTTTGTTTTCTAATAGTTTCTGTCGTATTAAAGGCGATGCCAAACCATTGATAAAAGAGTCTCGAATAAGTTCCTGTCGATATTGATCAGCCGTAACTACTTTGAATGGACAGTGTTTACTAAGTCTTTGAAGTACTTGTGAAAATTCATCAATTGACTCACCAGGTTTTTGTTTCCGAGTACCAAGGAGGTGTCGAGCGAATATCACATTGGGTGTCTTAACGAAGAGTCTGCTTAGTACATCAATAGCAGAAACATAAGTTGTACATTCCACTATGTAATCATATACATCAGAAGAGACGAAGCTTATTAATGTCTTGAGTCTGTCTGGTGCATCATTGCCACACTCATCAAAGAAGTTATTTAATATACGAAGCCAGTGCTTCCATTCCTTTGCAGTAGCAGGTGAGTTGGGATCCAGATCCAAGCGTTGTGGTTTCAATAGTTTCTCCATCCCAAGTCGGACTGCTAAGATAAGTTGCTTATATTGTTGCGAGGCAAATGAAACTTTTCACTACTCAAAATTTACTTAACTTTATTTAAGCTTTAAGCAACTTATTTCTTTAATACATAAACTCAGAAACGTCTGGCAAACATGGCTGATTCCGCAGGCCTTTCCCGCCCGAAATACCTCGCACATGCGCACACTCCGGAAAAGTCTTGCACATGCGCACACTCTAGAAGAGCCCCGCACCTGCGCACATGCGCCCACTTCAGTTTGAAACTGCAAAAGGTTTGCTTTGAAAATGCAAAAGGTGTGCTTTGAAAACGCAAATGGTGGTTTGGTTTGAAAATGCAAATGGTGGTCTGGTTTGGAATTGCAAAAGGTTTGGTTTGAAAATGCAAAAGGTTTACTTTTAAAATGCAAAAGGTGGTTTCCTTTGAAAATGCAAAAATTGATTTGCTTTGAAAATGCAAAAGGTGGTTCGGTTTTGAAATGCAAAAGATTTGGTTTGAAAATGCAAAAGGTTTGGTTTGAAAATGCAAAAGGTTTGGTTTGAAAATGCAAAAGGTTTGCTTTGAAAATGCAAAAGGTGGTATTCTTTGAAAATGCAATTGTTAGTTTGCTTTGAAAATGCAAGAATGGTTTGCTTTGAAAATGCAAAAGTGGTTTTGCTTTGAAAATGCAAAATGTGGTTTGCTTTGAAAATACAAAAGGTGGTTTGCCTTGAGAATGCAAAAATTTGCTTTGAAAATGCAAAGGGTTTGCTTTGAAAATGCAAAAGTTGGTTTGGTTTGAAAATGCAAAAGGTGGTTTGCTTTATGGAAAATGTGGCTGGCTTTGAAAATGCAAAAGGTGGTTTTCTTTCAAAATGTAAAAATGTAGTTTTGTTTGAAAATGCAAATGGTTGTTTGGTTTAGAAAAGCAAAAGGTAGTTTGGATTGGAAATGCAAAAGGATGGCTTTGAAATTACAAAAGGTTTTCTTTGAAAATGCAAAAGGTGCTTTGCTTAGAAAATGCAAAATGTGGTTTACTTTGAAAATGCAAAAGCTGGTTTTCTTTGAAAATGCTAAAGATTTGATTTGGAAATGCAAAAGGTTTTGTTTGAAAATGCAAAAGGTTTGCTTTGAAAATGCAAAATGTGGTTTGCTTTAAAAATGCAAAAGGTGGTTTTCTTTGAAAATGCAAAAGGTGGTTTGCTTTGAAAATGCACAAGGGTTTACTGAAAATGCAAAAGGTTTGCTTTGAAAATGCAAATAGTGGTTTGCTTTGAAGGGCAAATGGTGCTTTGCTTTGAAAATGCAAAACATGGTTTGCTTTGAAAATGCAAAAGGTGGTTTGCTTTGAAAATGCAAATGGTGGTTTGCTTTGAAAATGCAAAAGATGGTTTGCTTTGAAATTGCAAAAAGTGGTTTGCTTTGAAAATGCAAATGGTGGTTTGCTTTGAAAATGCAAAAGGTGGTTTGCTATAAAATGCCAAAAGGCGGTTTGCTTTGAAAATGCAAAATGTGGATTTCTTTGAAAATGCAAAAGGTCATTTGTTTTGATAATGCAAAAAGTTATTTGCTTTGAAAATGCAAAAGTTTGTTTGCTGGTTTGCATTGAAAGCAAAGGTGGTTTGCTTTGAAAATGCAAAAGGTGGTTTGCTATGAAAATGCAAAAAGGTTTGCTAAAAATGCAGTAGATTGTTTGCTTTGAAAATGGAAAATGTGGTTTGCTTTGAAAATGCAAAAGGTGGTTTGCTTTGAAAATGCAAAAAATGTGGTTTGCTTTGAAAATGCAAAAGGTGGTTTGCTTTGAAAATACAAAAGGTGGTTTGCTTTGAAAATGCAAAAGGTGGCTTGCTTTTAATATGCAAATGGTGGTTTGTTTTGAAAATGCAAAAGGTGGTTTACCTTGAAAATGCAAAAGGTGGTTTGCTTTGAAAATGCAAATGGTGGTTTGCTTTGAAAATGTAAAAGGTGGTTTGCTTTGAAAATGCAAAAGGTGGTTTGCTGGTTTGCATAGAAAATGCAAAAGCTGCTTTTTAATGGAAATGCAAAAGGTGGTTTGCTTTGAAAATGAAAAGATGGTATGCTTTGAAAATGCAAAAGGTGGTTTGCTTTGAAAATGCAAAAGGTTTGCTTTGAAAATGCAAAGGGTTAGGTTGAAAATGCAAAAGGTTAGCTTTGAAAATGCAAATAGTGGTTTGCTTTGAAGGGCAAATTGGGGTTTGCTTTGAAAAAGCAAAAGGTGGTTTGCTTTGAAAAGGCAAAAGGTGGTATGCTTTGAAAAGGCAAAAGGTGGTTTGCTTTGAAATTGCAAAAAGTGGTTTGCTTTGAAAATGCAAATGGTGGTTTGCTTTGAAAATGCAAAAGGTGGTTTGCTATAAAATGCCAAAAGGCGGTTTGCTTTGAAAATGCAAAATGTGCTTTGCTTTGAAAATGTAAAATGTCGTTTGTTTAGAAAATGGAAAAGGTGGTTTGCTTTGAAAATGCAAAATTTGGTTTGCTGGTTTGCTTTGAAAATACAAAGGGTTTACTTTGGAAATGCAAAGGGTTTACTTTGAAAATGCAAAAGGTTTGCTTTGAAAATGAAAATAGTGCTTTGCTTTGAAGGGCAAATGGTGGTTTGCTTTGAAAATGCAAAAGGTGATTTGCTTTGAAAATGCAAAAGGTGGTTTGCTTTGAAAATGCAAAAGGTGGTTTGCTATGAAAATGCAAAATGATTTGCTTTAAAAATGCAGTAGATGGTTTGCTTTGAAAATGGAAAAGGTGGTTTGCTTTGAAAATGCAAAAGGTTGTTTGCATTGAAAATGCAAAAAGGTGGTTTGCTTTGAAAACCAAAGGTTTGCTTTGAAAATGCAAAGGGTTTACTTTGAAAATGCAAAAGTTTGCTTTGAAAATGCAAATAGTGGTTTGCTTTGAAGGGCAAATGGTGGTTTGCTTTGAAAAAAGCAAAAGGTGGTTTGCTTTGAAAATGCAAAAGGTGGTTTCCTTTGAAAATGCAAAAGGTGGTTTGCTTTAAAAATGCAAAAGGTGGTTTGCTGGTTTGTATTGAAAATGCAAAAGGTTCATTGCTTTGAAAATGCAAAATGTGGAGTGCGTTGAAAATGAAAAAGGTGGTTTGGTTTAAAAATGCAGTAGATGGTTTGCTTTGAAAATGGAAAAGGTAGTTTGCTTTGAAACTGCAAAAGGTGGTTTGCTTTGAAAATCCAAAAAGTTTTGCTTTAAAAATGTAGTAAATGGTTTGCTTTGAAAATGGTAAAAGTGGTTTGCTTTGAAAATGTAACAGGTGGTTTGCTTTGAAATAGCAAGATAAGTGGTTTGCTTTGAAAATGCAAAAGGTGGTTTGCTTTGAAAATACAAAAGTTGGTTTGCTTTGAAAATGCAAAAGGTGGTTTGCCTTTAAAATGCAAAAGTGGTTTGCTTTGAAAATGCAAATGGTGGTTTGCTTTGAAAATGCAAAATGTTTGCTTTGAAAATGCAAAGGGTGTACTTTGAAAATGCAAATGGTTTGCTTTGAAAATGCAAATAGTGGTTTGCTTTGAAAATGCAAAAGGTGGTATGCTTTTAAAATGCAAAAGGTGGTTTGCATTGAAAATGCAAAAGGTGGTTTGGTTTGAAATTGCAAAAAGTGGTTTGCTTTGAAAATGCAAATGGTGGTTTGCTTTGAAAATGCAAAACATGGTTTGCTATAAAATGCCTAAAGGCGGTTTGCTTTGAAAATGCAAAATGTGGATTTCTTTGAAAATGCAAAAGGTCGTTTGTTTTGATAATGCAAAAGGTGGTTTGCTTTGAAAATGCAAAAGTTGGTTTGCTGGTTTGCATTGAAAATGCAGAAGGTGGTTTGTTTTGAAAATGCTATAGATGGTTAGTTTGAAAATGCAAAAGGTGGTTTGCTTTAAAAATGCAAAAGGAGGTTTGCTTTGAAAATGCAAAACGTGGTTTGCTTTGAAAATGCAAAAGGTGGTTTGCTATGAAAATGCAAAAAGGTTTGCTAAAAATGCAGCAGATTGTTTGCTTTGAAAATGGAAAAGGTGGTTTGCTTTGAAAATGCAAAAGGTGGTTTGCTTTGAAAATGCAAAAAATGTGGTTTGCTTTGAAAATGCAAAAGGTGGTTTGCTTTCAAAATACAAAAGGTGGTTTGCTTTGAAAATGCAAAAGGTGGCTTGCTTTTAATATGCAAATGGTGGTTTGCTTTGAAAATGCAAAAGGTGGTTTACCTTGAAAATGCAAAAGGTGGTTTGCTTTGAAAATGCAAATGGTAGTTTGCTTTGAAAATGTAAAAGGTGGTTTGCTTTGAAAATGCAAAAGGTTTGCTTTGAAAATGCAAATAGTGGTTTGCTTTGAAGGGCAAATTGTGGTTTGCTTTGAAAAAGCAAAAGGTGGTTTGCTTTGAAAAGGCAAAAGGTGGTTTGCTTTGAAATTGCAAAAAGTGGTTTGCTTTGAAAATGCAAATGGTGGTTTGCTTTGAAAATGCAAAAGGTGGTTTGCTATAAAATGCCGAAAGGCGGTTTGCTTTGAAAATGCAAAATGTGCTTTGCTTTGAAAATGTAAAATGTCGTTTGTTTAGAAAATGGAAAAGGTGGTTTGCTTTGAAAATGCAAAATTTGGTTTGCTGGTTTGCATTGAAAATGCAAAAGGTGGTTTGCTTTGAAAATGAAAAAAGGTGGCTTGCTTTTAAAATCAAAAGGTTTGCTTTGAAAATGCAAAGGGTTTACTTTGGAAATGCAAAGGGTTTACTTTGAAAATGCAAAAGGTTTGCTTTGAAAATGAAAATAGTGGTTTGCTTTGAAGGGCAAATGGTGGTTTGCTTTGAAAATGCAAAAGGTGATTTGCTTTGAAAATGCAAAAGGTGGTTTGCTTTGAAAATGCAAAAGGTGGTTTGCTATGAAAATGCAAAATGATTTGCTTTAAAAATGCAGTAGATGGTTTGCTTTGAAAATGGAAAAGGTGGTTTGCTTTGAAAATGCAAAAGGTTGTTTGCATTGAAAATGCAAAAAAGGTGGTTTGCTGTGAAAATCAAAAGGTTTGCTTTGAAAATGCAAAGGGTTTACTTTGAAAATGCAAAAGTTTGCTTTGAAAATGCAAATAGTGGTTTGCTTTGAAGGGCAAATGGTGGTTTGCTTTGAAAAAAGCAAAAGGTGGTTTGCTTTGAAAATGCAAAAGGTGGTTTCCTTTGAAAATGCAAAAGGTGGTTTGCTTTAAAAATGCAAAAGGTGGTTTGCTGGTTTGTATTGAAATTGCAAAAGGTTCATTGCTTTGAAAATGCAAAATGTGGAGTGCGTTGAAAATGAAAAAGGTGGTTTGCTTTAAAAATGCAGTAGATGGTTTGCTTTGAAAATGGAAAAGGTAGTTTGCTTTGAAACTGCAAAAGGTGGTTTGCTTTGAAAATCCAAAAAGGTTTGCTTTAAAAATGTAGTAAATGGTTTGCTTTGAAAATGGTAAAAGTGGTTTGCTTTGAAAATGTAACAGGTGGTTTGCTTTGAAATAGCAAGATAAGTGGTTTGCTTTGAAAATGCAAAAGGTGGTTTGCTTTGAAAATACAAAAGTTGGTTTGCTTTGAAAATGCAAAAGGTGGTTTGCCTTTAAAATGCAAAAGGTGGTTTGCTTTGAAAATGCAAATGGTGGTTTGCTTTGAAAATGCAAAATGTTTGCTTTGAAAATGCAAAGGGTGTACTTTGAAAATGCAAATGGTTTGCTTTGAAAATGCAAATAGTGGTTTGCTTTGAAAATGCAAAAGGTGGTTTGCTTTTAAAATGCAAAAGGTGGTTTGCATTGAAAATGCAAAAGGTGGTTTGGTTTGAAATTGCAAAAAGTGGTTTGCTTTGAAAATGCAAATGGTGGTTTGCTTTGAAAATGCAAAACATGGTTTGCTATAAAATGCCTAAAGGCGGTTTGCTTTGAAAATGCAAAATGTGGATTTCTTTGAAAATGCAAAAGGTCGTTTGTTTTGATAATGCAAAAGGTGGTTTGCTTTGAAAATGCAAAAGTTGGTTTGCTGGTTTGCATTGAAAATGCAAAAGGTGGTTTGTTTTGAAAATGCTATAGATGGTTAGTTTGAAAATGCAAAAGGTAGTTTGCTATGAAAATGCAAAAAGGTTTGCTTTAAAATTGTAGTAGGTTTGCTTTGAAAATGGAAAAAAGTGGTTTGCTTTCAAAATGGAAAAGGAGGTTTGCTTTGAAAATACAAAATGTGGTTTGCTTTGAAAATGCTATAGGTGGTTTGCTTTGAACATGCAAAAAGTGGTTTTCTTTGAAATTGCAAAAGGTGGTTTGCTTTGAAAAGGTAGTTTGCTTTGAAAATGCAAAAGGTGGATTGCTTTTAATATGCAAATGGTGGTTTGCTTTGAAAATGCAAAAGGTGGTTTGCTTTGAAAATGCAAAAGGTGGTTTGCTGGTTTGCATTGAAAATATAAAAGCTGCTTTTTAATGGAAATGCAAAAGGTGGTTTGCTTTGTAAATGAAAAGATGGTATGCTTTGAAAATGCAAAAGGTGGTTTGCTTTGAAAAAGCAAAATGTGGTTTGCTGTGAAAATGCTAAATGTGTTTTTTTTTTGAAAATGCAAAATGTGGTTTGCTTTGAAAATGCAAAAGGTGGTTTGCTTTGAAAATGCAAAAGGTGGTTTGCTTTGAAAAGGCAAAAGGTTTGCTTTGAAAATGCAAAGGGTTTACGTTGAAAATGCAAAAGGTTAGCTTTGAAAATGCAAATAGTGGTTTGGTTTGAAGGGCAAATTGTGGTTTGTTTTGAAAAAGCAAAAGGTGGTTTGCTTTGAAAAGGCAAAAGGTGGGTTGCTTTGAAAAGGCAAAAGGTGGTTTGCTTTGAAACAGAAAAAGGTGGTTTGCTTTTAAAATGCAAAAGGTGGTTTTCATTGAAAATGCAAAAGTTGGTTTGCTTTGAAATTGCAAAAAGTGGTTTGCTTTGAAAATACAAATGGTGGTTTGCTTTGAAAATGTAAAATGTCGTTTGTTTAGAAAATGGAAAAGGTGGTTTGCTTTGAAAATGCAAAAGGTGGTTTGCTTTGAAAAAGCAAAAGGTGGTTTGCTTTGAAAATGCAAAAAGGTTTGCTTTAAAAATGCAGTAGATGGTTTGATTTGAAAATGGAAAAGGTGGTTTGCTTTGAAAATGCAAAAGGTGGTTTGTTTTGAAATTGCAAAAAAAGTGTTTACTTTGAAAATGCTTTGAAAATGCAAAAGGTGGTTTGCTTTGAAAATGCAAAAGGTGGTTTACTTTAAAAATGCAAAAGGTGGCTTCCTTTTAATATACAAATGGTGGTTTGCTTTGAAAATGCAAAACGTGGTTTGCTTTTAAAATGATAACGGTGGTTTTCTTTGAAAATGCAAATGGTGGTTTGCTTTGAAAATGTAAAAGGTGGTTTTCTTAGAAAATGCAAAAGGTGGTTTGGTATAAAAATGCCAAAAAGTGGTTTGCTTTGGAAATGCAAACGGTGGTTTGCTTTGAAAATGCAAAATGTCATTTGCTTTGAAAATGCAAAAGGTGGTTTGCTGGTTTGCATTGAAAATGCAAAAGCTGCTTTTCAATGAAAATGCAAAGGGTGGTTTGCTTTGAAAATGAAAAATGTGGTTTGCTTTGAAAATGCAAAAGGTGGCTTGCTTTTAAAATGCAAAAGGTGGTTTGCTGGTTAACATTGAAAATGCAAAAGGTGGTTTGCTTTGAAAATGCAAAATGTGGTGTGCGTTGAAAATGCAAAAAGTGGTTTGCTTTAAAAATGCGGTAGATAGTTTGCTTTGAAAATGGAAAAGGTGGTTTGCTTTGAAAATGCAAAAGGTGGTTTACTTTGAAAATCCAAAAAGGTTTGCTTTAAAAATGGAATAAGTGGTTTGCTTTGAAAATGCAAAAGGTGGTTTGTTTTGAAATTGCAAAAAAAGTCGTTTGATTTGAAAATGCAAAAGGTGGTTTGCTTTGAAAATGCAAAAGGTGGCTTGCTTTTAATATGCAAATGGTGGTTTGCTTTAAAAATGCAAAAGGTGGTTTGGATTTGAAAATGGAAAAGGTGGTTTGTTTTGAAAATGCTATAGATGATTAGCTTTGAAAATGCAAAAGGTGGTTTGCTATGAAAATGCAAAAAGGTTTGCTTTAAAAATGCAGTAGGTTTGCTTTGAAAATGGAAAAGGTGGTTTGCTTTGAAAATGCAAAAGGTGGTTTGCTATAAAATGCCAAAAGGCGGTTTGCTTTGAAAATGCAAAATGTGCTTTGCTTTGAAAATACAAAATGTGGTTTGCTTTGAAAATGCTATAGGTGGTTTGCTTTGAAAATGGAATAGGTGGTTTGCTTTGTAAATGGAAACGGTGGTTTTCTTTGAAATTGCAAAAGGTGGTTTGCTTTGAAAAGGTAGTTTGCTTTGAAAATGCAAAAGGTGGATTGCTTTGAAAATGCCAAAAGGTTTGCTTTGAAAATGCAAAACGTGGTTTGCTTTGAAAATGGAAAACGTGATTTGCTTTGAAAATGCAAAAGGTGGTTTGCTTTGAAAAAGCAAAAGGTGGTTTGCTTTGAAAATGCAAAAAGGTTTGCTTTAAAAATGCAGAAGGTGGCTTCCTTTTAATATACAAATGGTGGTTTGCTTTGAAAATGCAAAACGTGGTTTGCTTTTAAAATGATAACGGTGGTTTTCTTTGAAAATGCAAATGGTGGTTTGCTTTGAAAATGTAAAAGGTGGTTTTCTTAGAAAATGCAAAAGGTGGTTTGGTATAAAAATGCCAAAAAGTGGTTTGCTTTGGAAATGCAAACGGTGGTTTGCTTTGAAAATGCAAAAGGTCGTTTGCTTTGAAAATGCTAAAGGTCATTTGCTTTGAAAATGCAAAAGGTGGTTTGCTGGTTTGCATTGAAAATGCAAAAGCTGCTTTTCAATGAAAATGCAAAGGGTGGTTTGCTTTGAAAATGAAAAATGTGGTTTGCTTTGAAAATGCAAAAGGTGGCTTGCTTTTAAAATGCAAAAGGTGGTTTGCTGGTTAACATTGAAAATGCAAAAGGTGGTTTGCTTTGAAAATGCAAAATGTGGTGTGCGTTGAAAATGCAAAAAGTGGTTTGCTTTGAAAATGCTATAGGTGGTTTGCTTTGAAAATGGAATAGGTGGTTTGCTTTGTAAATGGAAACGGTGGTTTTCTTTGAAATTGCAAAAGGTGGTTTGCTTTGAAAAGGTAGTTTGCTTTGAAAATGCAAAAGGTGGATTGCTTTGAAAATGCCAAAAGGTTTGCTTTGAAAATGCAAAACGTGGTTTGCTTTGAAAATGGAAAACGTGATTTGCTTTGAAAATGCAAAAGGTGGTTTGCTTTGAAAAAGCAAAAGGTGGTTTGCTTTGAAAATGCAAAAAGGTTTGCTTTAAAAATGCAGAAGGTGGCTTCCTTTTAATATACAAATGGTGGTTTGCTTTGAAAATGCAAAACGTGGTTTGCTTTTAAAATGATAACGGTGGTTTTCTTTGAAAATGCAAATGGTGGTTTGCTTTGAAAATGTAAAAGGTGGTTTTCTTAGAAAATGCAAAAGGTGGTTTGGTATAAAAATGCCAAAAAGTGGTTTGCTTTGGAAATGCAAACGGTGGTTTGCTTTGAAAATGCAAAAGGTCGTTTGCTTTGAAAATGCTAAAGGTCATTTGCTTTGAAAATGCAAAAGGTGGTTTGCTGGTTTGCATTGAAAATGCAAAAGCTGCTTTTCAATGAAAATGCAAAGGGTGGTTTGCTTTGAAAATGAAAAATGTGGTTTGCTTTGAAAATGCAAAAGGTGGCTTGCTTTTAAAATGCAAAAGGTGGTTTGCTGGTTAACATTGAAAATGCAAAAGGTGGTTTGCTTTGAAAATGCAAAATGTGGTGTGCGTTGAAAATGCAAAAAGTGGTTTGCTTTAAAAATGCGGTAGATAGTTTGCTTTGAAAATGGAAAAGGTGGTTTGCTTTGAAAATGCAAAAGGTGGTTTACTTTGAAAATCCAAAAAGGTTTGCTTTAAAAATGGAATAAGTGGTTTGCTTTGAAAATGCAAAAGGTGGTTTGTTTTGAAATTGCAAAAAAAGTCGTTTGATTTGAAAATGCAAAAGGTGGTTTGCTTTGAAAATGCAAAAGGTGGCTTGCTTTTAATATGCAAATGGTGGTTTGCTTTAAAAATGCAATAGGTGGTTTGCTTTGAAAATGGAATAGGTGGTTTGTTTTGAAAATGGAAACGGTGGTTTTCTTTGAAATTGCAAAAGGTGGTTTGCTTTGAAAAGGTAGTTTGCTTTGAAAATGCAAAAGGTGGATTGCTTTGAAAATGCCAAAAGGTTTGCTTTGAAAATGCAAAACGTGGTTTGCTTTGAAAATGGAAAACGTGATTTGCTTTGAAAATGCAAAAGGTGGTTTGCTTTGAAAAAGCAAAAGGTGGTTTGCTTTGAAAAAGCAAAAGGTGGTTTACTTTGAAAATGCAAAAAGGTTTGCTTTAAAAATGCAGAAGATGGTTTGCTTTGAAAATTGAAAAGGTGGTTTGCTTTGAAAATGCAAAAGGTGGTTTGCTTTTAAATTGCAAAAAAATGGTTTGCTTTGAAAATGCAAAAGGTGGTTTGGTATAAAAATGCCAAAAAGTGGTTTGCTTTGGAAATGCAAAAGGTGGTTTGCTTTGAAAATGCAAAAGGTCGTTTGCTTTGAAAATTCAAAAGGTCATTTGCTTTGAAAATGCAAAAGGTGGTTTGCTGGTTTGCATTGAAAATGCAAACGCTGCTTTTCAATGAAAATGCAAAAGGTGGTTTGCTTTAAAAATGAAAAAGGTGGTTTTCTTTGAAAATGCAAAAGGTGGTTTGCTTTGAAAATGCAAAAGGTGGTTTGCTGGTTTGCATTGAAAATGCAAAAGCTGGTTTGCTTTGAAAATGCAAAATGTGGTGTGCTTTGAAAATGCAAAAGGTGGTCTGCTTTGAAAATCCAAAAAGGTTTGCTTTATAATGTAGCAGATAGTTTGCTTTGAAAAAGGAAAAAGTGGTTTGCTTTGAAAATACAGAAGGTGGTTTGCTTTGAAAATGCCATAGGCGGCTTTCTTTTAATATGGAAATGGTGGTTTGCTTTTAAAATGCAAAAGGTTGTTTGTCTTTACTATGTAAAAGGTGGTTTGCTTTGAAAATGCAAATGGTGGTTTGCTTTGAAAATGCAAATAGTGGTTTGCTTTGAAGGGCAAATGGTGGTTTGCTTTGAAAATGCAAAAGGTGGTTTTCTTTGAAAATGTAAAAAAGGTTGTTTGCTTTTAAAATCAAAAGGTTTGCTTTGAAATGCAAAGGGTTTACTTTGAAAATGCAAAATGTTTGCTTTGAAAATGCAAAAAGTGGTTTGCTTTGAAGGGAAAATAGTGGTTTGCTTTGAAAAAGCAAAAGGTGGTTGCTTAGAAGATGCAAAAGGTGGTTTGCTTTGAAAATGCAAAAGGTGGTTTGCTTATAAAATGCAAAAGGTGGTTTGCTATAAAAACGCCAAAAGGAGGTTTGCTTTGAAAATGCAAAAGTTGGTCTGCTTTGAAAATGCAAAAGGTGGTTTGCTTTGAAAATGCTAAAGGTGGTTTGCTTTGAAAATGCAAATGGTGGTTTGCTTTGAAAATGAAAAAGTGGTTTGCTTTCAAAATGCAAAGGGTTTACTTTGAAAATGCAAAAGGCGGTTTGCTTTGAAGGGCATATGGTGGTTTGCTGTGAAAAAGCAAAAGGTGGTTTGTTTTGAAAATGAAAAATACGTGGTTTGCTTTTAAAATCAAAAGGTTTGCTTTGAAAATGCAAAGGGTTTAATTTGAAAATGCAAAAGGTTTGTTTTGAAAATGCGAATAGTGGTTTGCTTTGAAAAAGCAAAAGGTGGTTGCTTTGAAGATGCCAAAGGTGGTTTGCTTTGAAAATGCAAAAGGTCGTTTGCTTTGAAAATACAAAAGGTCGTTTGCTTTTAAAATGCAAAAGGTGGATTGCTGGTTTGCATTGAAAATGCAAAAGGGAGTTTTCTTTGAAAATGTAAAAGGTGGTGTGCTTTGAAAATGCAAAAGGTGGTTTGCTTTGAAAATTATATAGGTGGTTTGCTTTGAAAATGCAAAAAGGTTTGCTTTAAAAAAGCAGTAGATGATTTACTTTGAAAATGGAAAAGGTGGTTTGAAAATGCAAAAGGTGGTTTTCTTTGAAAATGCAAAAAGGTTTGCTTTAAAAATGCAGTAGATGGTTTGCTTTGAAAATGCAGTAGATGGTTTGCTTTGAAAATGCAAAAGGTGGTTTGCTTTGAAAATGCAAAAGGTCGTTTGCTTTGAAAATACAAAAGGTCGTTTGCTTTTAAAATGCAAAAGGTCGTTTGCTTTGAAAATGCAATAGGTGGTTTTCTGGTTTGCATTGAAAATGCAGAAGCTGCTTTTTAATGGAAATGCAACAGGTGGTATGCTTTGAAAATGCAAAAGATGGTATGCTTTGAAAATGCAAAAGGTGGTTTGCTTTGAAAATGCAAAAGGTGGTTTGCTTTGTAAATTCAAAAAGGTTTGCTTTAAAAAAGCAGTAGATGGTTTGCTTTGAAAATGGAAAAGGTGGTTTGAAAATGCAAAAGGTGGTTTTCTTTGAAAATGCAAAAAGGTTTGCTTTAAAAATGCAGTAGATGGTTTGCTTTGAAAATGCAAAAGGTGGTTTGCTTTGAAAATGCAAAAGGTCGTTTGCTTTGAAAATACAAAAGGTCGTTTGCTTTTAAAATGCAAAAGGTCGTTTGCTTTGAAAATGCAATAGGTGGTTTTCTGGTTTGCATTGAAAATGCAGAAGCTGCTTTTTAATGGAAATGCAACAGGTGGTTTGCTTTGAAAATGCAAAAGATGGTATGCTTTGAAAATGCAAAAGGTGGTTTGCTTTGAAAATGCAAAAGGTGGTTTGCTTTGTAAATTCAAAAAGGTTTGCTTTAAAAAAGCAGTAGATGGTTTGCTTTGAAAATGGAAAAGGTGGTTTGAAAATGCAAAAGATGGTTTGCTTTGAAAATGCAGTAGATGGTTTGCTTTGAAAATGCAAAAGGTGGTTTGCTTTGAAAATGCAAAAGGTCGTTTGCTTTGAAAATACAAAAGGTCGTTTGCTTTTAAAATGCAAAAGGTCGTTTGCTTTGAAAATGCAATAGGTGGTTTTCTGGTTTGCATTGAAAATGCAGAAGCTGCTTTTTAATGGAAATGCAACAGGTGGTTTGCTTTGAAAATGCAAAAGATGGTATGCTTTGAAAATGCAAAAGGTGGTTTGCTTTGAAAATGCAAAAGGTGGTTTGCTTTGTAAATTCAAAAAGGTTTGCTTTAAAAAAGCAGTAGATGATTTGCTTTGAAAATACAAAAGGTCGTTTGCTCTGAAAATGCAAAAGGTCGTTTGCTTTTAATATGCAAAAGGTCGTTTAGCTTTGTAAATGCAACAGATTGTTTGCTTTGAAATTGCAAAAAAAGTGGTTTGCTTTGAAAATGCAAAAGTGGTTTGCTTTGAAAATACAAAACGTGGTTTGATTTGAAAATGCAAAAAGTGGCTTTGTTTTAATATGCAAATGGTGGTTTGCTTTGAAAATGCAAAAGGTGGTTTGCTTTTAATATGCAAAAGGTCGTTTGCTTTGAAAATGCAAAAGATTGTTTGCTTTGAAATTGCAAAAAAGTGGTTTGCTTTGAAAATGCAAAAGTGGTTTGCTTTGAAAATACAAAACGTGGTTTGATTTGAAAATGCAAAAAGTGGCTTTGTTTTAATATGCAAATGGTGGTTTGCTTTGAAAATGCAAAAAGTGGTTTGCTTTTAAAATGCAAAAGGTGGTTTGGTTTGAAAATGCAAATGTTGGTTTTCAATGAAAATGTTAAAGGTGGTTTGCTTTGAAAATGCAAAAGGTGGTTTGGTATAAAAATGCCAAAATGTGGTTTGCTTTGAAAATGTAAAAGGTGGTTTGCTTTGAAAATGCAAACGGTCGTTTGCTTTGAAAATGCAAAAGGTGGTTTGCTGGTTTGCATTGAAAATGCAAAAGCTGCGTTTTAATGGAAATGCAAAATGTGGTTTGCTTTGAAAATGCAAAAGATGGTATGCTTTGAAAATGCAAAAAGGTTTGCTTTAAAAAAGCAGTAGATGGTTTGCTTTGAAAATGGAAAAGGTGGATTGAAAATGCAAAATGTGGTTTCCTTTGAAAATGCAAAAGGTCGTTTGCTTTAAAAATGCAATAGATGGTTTGCTTTGAAAATGGAAAAGGTAGTTTTCTTTGAAAATGCAAAAGGTGGTTTGATTTGAAATTGCAAATGTGTGGTTTGCTCTGAACATGCAAAAAAGCGGTTTGCTTTGAAAATGCAAAAGGTGGTTTGCTTTGAAAATGCAAAAGGTGGTTTGCTTTGAAAATGCAAAATGAGGTTTGCTTTAAAAATGCAGTAGATGGTTTGCTTTGAAAATAGAAAAGGTGGTTTGCTTTGAAAATGCAAAAGATGGTTTGCTTTGAAATTGCAAAAAAGTGGTTTGCTTTGAAAATGCAAAAGGTGGTTTGCTTTGAAAATACAAAACGTTGTTTTCTTTGAAAATGCAAAAGGTCGTTTGCTCTGAAATTGCAAAAGGTCGTTTGCTTTTAATATGCAGAAGGTCGTTTGCTTTGAAAATGCAAAAGATTGTTTGCTTTGAAATTGCAAAAAAAGTGGTTTGCTTTGAAAATGCAAAAGGTGGTTTGCTTTGAAAATACAAAACGTGGTTTAATTTGAAAAAGCAAAAAGTGGCTTTGTTTTAATATGCAAATGGTGGTTTGCTTTGAAAATGCAAAAGGTGGTTTACTTATAAAATGCAAAAGGTGGTTTGCTTTGAAAATGCAAAAGGTGGTTTGGTATAAAAATGCCAAAAAGTGGTTTGCTTTGAAAATGCAAAAGGTAGTTTGCTTTGAAAATGCAAAAGGTAGTTTGCTTTGAAAATGCAAACGGTCGTTTGCTTTGAAAATGCAAAAGGTGGTTTGCTGATTTGCATTGTAAGTGCAAAATCTGCTTTTTAATGGAAATGCAAAAGGTGCTTTGCTTTGAAAATGCAAAAGATGGTATGCTTTGAAAATGCAAAAAGGTTTGCTTTAAAAAAGCAGTAGATGGTTTGCTTTGAAAATGGAAAAGGTGGATTGAAATTGCAAAAGGTGGTTTCCTTTGAAAATGCAAAAAGGTTTGCTTTAAAAATGCAGTAGATGGTTTGCTTTGAAAATGGAAAAGGTAGTTTGCTTTGAAAATGCAAAAGGTGGTTTAATTTGAAATTGCAAATGTGTGGTTTGCTTTGAACATGCAAAAAAGGTGGTCTGCTTTGAAAATGTTAAAGGTGGTTTGCTTCGAAAATGCAAAAGGTGGTTTGTTTTGAAATTGCAAAAGGTGGTTTGCTTTGAAAATGCAAAAGGAGGTTTGCTTTGAAAATGCAAATGGTCGTTTGCTCTATAAATGCAAACGGTCGTTTGCTATTAATATGCAAAAGGTCGTTTGATTTGAAAATGCAAAAGATTGTTTGCTTTGAGTTTGCAAAAAAGTGGTTTGCTTTGAAAATGCGAAAGGTGGTTTGCTTTGAAAATACAAAACGTGGTTTGATTTGAAAATGAAAAAAGTGGCTTTGTTTTAATATGCAAATGGTGGTTTGCATTGAAAATGCAAAAGGTGGTTTGCTTTTAAAGTGAAAAAGGTGGTTTGCTTTGAAAATGCAAATGTTGGTTTTCAGTGAAAATGTAAAAGGTGGTTTGCTTTGAAAATGCAAAAGGTGGTTTGGTATAAAAATGCCAAAAAGTAGTTTGCTTTGAAAATGTAAAAGGTGGTTTGCTTTGAAAATGCAAAAGATGGTATGCTTTGAAAATGCTAAAAGGTTTGCTTTAAAAAAGCAGTAGATGGTTTGCTTTTTAAAATGGAAAAGTAGGATTGAAAATGCAAAAGGTGGTTTCCTTTGAAAATGCAAAAGGAGGTTTGCTTTGAAAATACAAAAGGTCGTTTGCTCTGAAAATGCAAAAGGTCGTTTGCTTTTAATATGCAAAAGGTCGTTTGCTTTGAAAATGCAAAAGATTGTTTGCTTTGAAATTGCAAAAAAAGTGGTTTGCTTTGAAAATGCAAAAGTGGTTTGCTTTGAAAATACAAAACGTGGTTTGATTTGAAAATGCAAAAAGTGGCTTTGTTTTAATATGCAAATGGTGGTTTGCTTTGAAAATGCAAAAAGTGGTTTGCTTTTAAAATGCAAAAGGTGGTTTGGTTTGAAAATGCAAATGTTGGTTTTCAATGAAAATGTAAAAGGTGGTTTGCTTTGAAAATGCAAAAGGTGGTTTGGTATAAAAATGCCAAAATGTGGTTTGCTTTGAAAATGTAAAAGGTGGTTTGCTTTGAAAATGCAAACGGTCGTTTGCTTTGAAAATGCAAAAGGTGGTTTGCTGGTTGGCATTGAAAATGCAAAAGCTGCGTTTTAATGGAAATGCAAAATGTGGTTTGCTTTGAAAATGCAAAAGATGGTATGCTTTGAAAATGCAAAATGGTTTGCTTTAAAAAAGCAGTAGATGGTTTGCTTTGAAAATGGAAAAGGTGGATTGAAAATGCAAAATGTGGTTTCCTTTGAAAATGCAAAAGGTCGTTTGCTTTAAAAATGCAATAGATGGTTTGCTTTGAAAATGGAAAAGGTGGTTTTCTTTGAAAATGCAAAAGGTGGTTTGATTTGAAATTGCAAATGTGTGGTTTGCTTTGAACATGCAAAAAAGCGGTTTGCTTTGAAAATGCAAAAGGTGGTTTGCTTTGAAAATGCAAAAGGTGGTTTGCTTTGAAAATGCAAAAGGTGGTTTGCTTTGAAAATGCAAAATGAGGTTTGCTTTAAAAATGCAGTAGATGGTTTGCTTTGAAAATAGAAAAGGTGGTTTGCTTTGAAAATGCAAAAGATGGTTTGCTTTGAAATTGCAAAAAAGTGGTTTGCTTTGAAAATGCAAAAGGTGGTTTGCTTTGAAAATACAAAACGTTGTTTTCTTTGAAAATGCAAAAGGTCGTTTGCTCTGAAAATGCAAAAGGTCGTTTGCTTTTAATATGCAGAAGGTCGTTTGCTTTGAAAATGCAAAAGATTGTTTGCTTTGAAATTGCAAAAAAGTGGTTTGCTTTGAAAATGCAAAACGTGGTTTGCTTTGAAAATGCAAAAGGTGGTTTACTTATAAAATGCAAAAGGTGGTTTGCTTTGAAAATGCAAAAGGTGGTTTGGTATAAAAATGCCAAAAAGTGGTTTGCTTTGAAAATGCAATAGGTAGTTTGCTTTGAAAATGCAAACGGTCGTTTACTTTGAAATTGCAAAAGGTGGTTTGCTGATTTGCATTGTAAGTGCAAAATCAGCTTTTTAATGGAAATGCAAAAGGTGCTTTGCTTTGAAAATGCAAAAGATGGTATGCTTTGAAAATGCAAAAAGGTTTGCTTTAAAAAAGCAGTAGATGGTTTGCTTTGAAAATGGAAAAGGTGGATTGAAATTGCAAAAGGTGGTTTCCTTTGAAAATGCAAAAAGGTTTGCTTTAAAAATGCAGTAGATGGTTTGCTTTGAAAATGGAAAAGGTGGTTTGCTTTGAAAATGCAAAAGGTGGTTTAATTTGAAATTGCAAATGTGTGGTTTGCTTTGAACATGGAAAAAAAGGTGGTCTGCTTTGAAAATGTTAAAGGTGGTTTGCTTCGAAAATGCAAAAGGTGGTTTGTTTTGAAATTGCAAAAGGTGGTTTGCTTTGAAAATGCAAAAGGAGGTTTGCTTTGAAAATGCAAATGGTCGTTTGCTCTATAAATGCAAACGGTCGTTTGCTATTAATATGCAAAAGGTCGTTTGATTTGAAAATGCAAAAGATTGTTTGCTTTGAATTTGCAAAAAAGTGGTTTGCTTTGAAAATGCGAAAGGTGGTTTGCTTTGAAAATACAAAACGTGGTTTGATTTGAAAATGCAAAAAGTGGCTTTGTTTTAATATGCAAATGGTGGTTTGCATTGAAAATGCAAAAGGTGGTTTGCTTTGAAAATGCAAAAATGTTTGCTTTAAAAATGCAGTAGATGGTTTGTTTTGAAAATGGAAAAGGTGGTTTGCTTTGAAAATGCAAAAGAGGGTTTGCTTTGAAATTGCAAAAAAGTGGTTTGCTTTGAAAATGCAAAAGGTGGTTTGCTTTGAATATACAAAACGTTGTTTGATTTGAAATTGCAAAAGGTGGTTTGCTGATTTGCATTGAAAATGCAAAAGCTGCTTTTTAATGGAAATGCAAAAGGTGGTTTGCTTTGAAAATGCAAAAGATGGTATGCTTTGAAAATGCAAAAAGGTTTGCTTTAAAAAAGCAGTAGATGGTTTACTTTGAAAATGGAAAAGGTGGATTGAAAATGCAAATGGTGGTTTGGTATAAAAATGCGAAAAAGTGGTTTGCTTTGAAAATGCAAAAGGTGGTTTGCTTTGAAAATGCAAACGGTCGTTTGCTTTGAAAATGCAAAAGGTGGTTTGCTGGTTTGCATTGAAAATGCAAAAGCTGCTTTTTAATGGAAATGCATAAGGTGGTTTGCTTTGAAAATGCAAAGATGGTATGCTTTGAAAATGCAAAAGGTGGTTTGCTTTGAAAATGCAAAAGGTGGTTTGCTTTAAATATGATAAAGCTGGTTTGCTTTGAAAATGCTAAAGGTTTGCTTTGAAAATGCAAAGGGTTTACTTTGATAATGCAAAAGGTTTGTTTTGAAAATGCAAATGGTGGTTTGCTTTGAAAATGCAAATGGTGGTTTGCTTTGAAAAGGCAAAAGGTGATTTGCTATAAAAATGCCAAAAGGAGGTTTGCTTTCAAAATGCAAAATGTGGTTTTCTTTGAAAATGCAAAAGGTCCTTTGCTTTGAAAATGCAAAAGGTTTACTATGAAAATGCAAAAGTTTGTTTGCTGGTTTGAATTGAAAATGAAAAAGGTGGTTTGCTTTGAAAATACACAAGGTGGTTTGCTTTGAAAATGCAAAAGGTGGTTTGCTTTGAAAATACGAAAGGTGGTTTGCTTTGAAAATGCAAAAGGTGGCATGCTTTTAATATGCAAAAGATGGTTTGCTTTTAAAATGCAAAAGGTGTTTTGGTTTTAAAATGCAAAAGGTGGTTTGGTTTTAAAATGGAAATGTTGGTTTGCTTTGAAAATGCAAAAGGTGGTTTGCTTTGAAAATGCAAAAGGTGATTTGCTGTGAAAATGCTAAATGTGGTTTGCTTTGAAAATGGAAAAAGTGGTTTGCTTTGAAAATGCAAAAGGTGGTTTGCTGGTTTGCATTGAAAATGCAAAAGTTATTTTACTTTGAAAATGCAAAAGGTGGTGGCTTTGAAAATGCAAAAGCTGATTTGCTTTCAAAATGCAAAAGGTCGTTTGCTTTGAAAGTGCAAAAGGTAGTTTGCTTTGAATATGTTAAATGTGGTTTGCTTTGAAAATGCAAAAAAGTGGTTTGGTTTGAAAATGCAAAAGGTGGTTTGCTTTGAAAATGCTATAAGTGGTTTGCTTTGAAAATGCAAAAGGTGCTTTGCTTTGAAATTGCAAAATGTGGTTTGCTTTGAAAATGCAAAAGGTGGTTTGCTTTGAAAATGCGAAAAAAAATTGCTTTGAAAATGCAAAAGGTGGTTTGCTTTAAAAATGCAAAAGGTGGTTTGCTTTGAAAATACAACATGTGCTTTGCTTTGAAAAGATGGTTTGCTTTGAAAATGCATAAGGTGGTTTGCTTTGAAAATGCAAAAGATTGTTAGCTTTGAAAATGCAAAAGGTTTGCTTTGAAAATGCAAAAGATGGTTTGCTTTGAAAATGCAAATGGTGGTTCGCTTTGAAAATGTGGTTTGCTTTGAAAATGCATAAGGTGGATTGCTTTGAAAATATAAAAGGTGGTTCGCTTTGAAATTGCAAAAAGTGGTTTGCTTTGAAAATGCAAAAGGTGGTTTGCTTTATAATGCAAAAGGTGGTTTGCTTTAAAAATGCAAAAGGTGGTTTGCTTTGAAAATACAAAATGTGCTTTGCTTTGAAAATGCAAAAGGTGATTTGTTTTGAAAATGGAAAAGGTGGTTTGCCATGAAAATGCAAAAGGTGGTTTGCTTAGAATAGGTGGTTTGCTTTGAAAATGCATAAGGTGGTTTGCATTGAAAATGCATAACGTTGTTTGCTTTGAAATTGCAAAAAGTGGTTTGCTTTGAAAATGCAAAACGTGGTTTGCTTTGAAAATGCAAATGTTGGTTTTCATTGAAAATGTAAAAGGTGGTTTGCTTTGAAAATGCAAAAGGTGGTTTGGTATAAAATGCCAAAAAGTGGTTTGCTTTGAAAATGCAAAAGGTAGTTTGCTTTGAAAATGCAAACTGTCGTTTACTTTGAAAATGCAAAAGGTGGTTTGCTGATTTGCATTGAAAATGCCAACGCTGCTTTTTAATGGAAATGCAAAAGGTGGTTTGCTTTGAAAATGCAAAAGATGGTATACTTTGAAAATGCAAAAAGGTTTGCTTTAAAAAAGCAGTAGATGATTTACTTTGAAAATGGAAAAGGTGGATTGAAAATGCAAAAGGTGGTTTCCTTTGAAAATGCAAAAGGTGGTTTCCTTTGAAAATGCAAAAAGGTTTGCTTTAAAAATGCAGTAGATGGTTTGCTTTGAAAATGGAAAAGGTGGTTTGCTTTGAAAATGCAAAAGGTGGTTTGCTTTGAAAATGCAAAAAGGTTTGATTTTATAATGCAGTAGATGGTTTTCTTGAAAATGGAAAAGGTGGTTTGCTTTGAAAATGCAAAAGATGGTTTGCTTTGAAATTGCAAAAATGTGGTTTGCTTTGAAAATGCAAAATGTTGGTTTGCTTTGAAAATACAAAACGTGGTTTGATTTGAAAATGCAAAAACTGGCTTGCTTTTAATATGCAAATGGTGGTTTGCTTTGAAAATGCAAAAGGTGGTTTGCTTTTAAAAATGCAAAAGGTGGTTTGCTGGTTTGCATTGAAAATGCAAAAGCTGCTTTTTAATTGAAATGCAAATGGTGGATTGCTTTGAAAATGCAAAAGATGGTATGCTTTGAAAATGCAAAAGGTGGTTTGCTTTGAAAATGCTAAAGGTGGTTTGCTTTGAATATGAAAAAGCTGGTTTGCTTTGAAAATGCTAAAGGTTTGCTTTGAAAATGCAAAGGGTTTACTTTGAAAATGCAAAAGGTTTGCTTTGAAAATGCAAATAATGGTTTGCTTTGAAGGGTAAATGGTGGTTTGCTATGAAAATGCAAACGTGGGTTTGCTTTGAAATTGCAAAAAGTGGTTTGCTTTGAAAATGCAAATGGTGGTTTGCTATGAAAAGGCAAAAGGTGGTTTGCTATAAAAATGCCAAAAGGAGGTTTGCTTTCAAAATGCAAAATGTGGTTTTCTTTCAAAATGCAAAAGGTCGTTTGCTTTGAAAAGGCAAAAGGTTTGCTATGAAAATGCAAAAGTTGGTTTGCTGGTTTGCATTGAAAATGAAAAAGGTGGTTTGCTTTGAAAATACACAAGGTGGTTTGCTTTGAAAATGCAAAAGGTGGTTTGCTTTGAAAATGCAAAGGGTGGTTTGTTTTGAAATAGCAAAAAGTGGTTTGCTTTGAAAATGCAAAAGATGGTATGCTTTGAAAATGCAAAAAGGTTTGCTTTAAAAAAGCAGTAGATGGTTTACTTTCAAAATGGAAAAGGTGGATTGAAAATGCAAAAGGTGGATTGAAAATGCAAAAGGTGGTTTCCTTTGAAAATGCAAAAAGTTTTGCTTTAAAAATGCAGTAGATGGTTTGCTTTGAAAATGGAAAAGGTGGTTTGCTTTGAAAATGCAAAAGGTGGTTTGCTTTGAAAATGCAAAAAGGTTTGATTTTATAATGCAGTAGATGGTTTGCTTGAAAATGGAAAAGGTGGTTTGCTTTGAAAATGCAAAAGATGGTTTACTTTGAAATTGCAAAAAATTGGTTTGCTTTGAAAATGCAAAATGTGGTTTGCTTTGAAAATACAAAACGTGGTTTGATTTGAAAATGCAAAAAGTGGCTTGCTTTTAATATGCAAATGGTGGTTTGCTTTGAAAATGCAAAAGGTGGTTTGCTTTTAAAATTGCAAAAGGTGGTTTGCTTTGAAAATGCAAATGTTGGTTTTCATTGAAAATGCAAAAGGTGGTTTGCTTTGAAAATGCAAATGTTGGTTTTCATTGAAAATGCAAAATGTGGTTTGGTATAAAAATGCCAAAAAGTGGTTTGCTTTGAAAATGCAAAAGGTGGTTTGCTTTGAAAATGCAAAAGGTGGTTTGTTTTGAAATAGCAAAAAGTGTTTTGCTTTGAAAATGCAAAAGGTGGTTTGCTTTGAAAATACAAAAGGTGTTTGCTTTGAAAATGCAAAAGGTGGCTTGCTATTAATATGCAAAAGATGGTTTGCTTTTAAAATGCAAAAGGTGTTTTGGTTTTAAAATGCAAAAGGTGGTTTGGTTTTAAAATGGAAATGTTGGTTTGCTTTGAAAATGCAAATGGTGGTTTGCTTTGAAAATGTAAAAGGTGTTTTGCTTTGAAAATGCAATAGGTGGTTTGGTATAAAAATGCCCCAAAGTGGTTTGTTTTGAAAATGCAAAAGGTGGTTTGCTTTGGAAATGCAAAAGGTCGTTTGTTTCCAAAAAGCAAATGGTCGTTTGCTTTAAAAATGCAAAAGGTGGTTTGCTTTGAAAATGCAAAAGGTGGTTTGCTTTGAAAATGCAAAGGGTGGTTTGTTTTGAAATAGCAAAAAGTGGTTTGCTTTGAAAATGCAAAAGATGGTATGCTTTGAAAATGCAAAAAGGTTTGCTTTAAAAAAGCAGTAGATGGTTTACTTTCAAAATGGAAAAGGTGGATTGAAAATGCAAAAGGTGGATTGAAAATGCAAAAGGTGGTTTCCTTTGAAAATGCAAAAAGTTTTGCTTTAAAAATGCAGTAGATGGTTTGCTTTGAAAATGGAAAAGGTGGTTTGCTTTGAAAATGCAAAAGGTGGTTTGCTTTGAAAATGCAAAAAGGTTTGATTTTATAATGCAGTAGATGGTTTGCTTGAAAATGGAAAAGGTGGTTTGCTTTGAAAATGCAAAAGATGGTTTACTTTGAAATTGCAAAAAATTGGTTTGCTTTGAAAATGCAAAATGTGGTTTGATTTGAAAATGCAAAAAGTGGCTTGCTTTTAATATGCAAATGGTGGTTTGCTTTGAAAATGCAAAAGGTGGTTTGCTTTTAAAAATGCAAAAGGTGGTTTGCTTTGAAAATGCAAATGTTGGTTTTCATTGAAAATGCAAAAGGTGGTTTGCTTTGAAAATGCAAATGTTGGTTTTCATTGAAAATGCAAAATGTGGTTTGGTATAAAAATGCCAAAAAGTGGTTTGCTTTGAAAATGCAAAAGGTGGTTTGCTTTGAAAATGCAAAAGGTGGTTTGTTTTGAAATAGCAAAAAGTGTTTTGCTTTGAAAATGCAAAAGGTGGTTTGCTTTGAAAATACAAAAGGTGTTTGCTTTGAAAATGCAAAAGGTGGCTTGCTTTTAATATGCAAAAGATGGTTTGCTTTTAAAATGCAAAAGGTGTTTTGGTTTTAAAATGCAAAAGGTGGTTTGGTTTTAAAATGGAAATGTTGGTTTGCTTTGAAAATGTAAATGGTGGTTTGCTTTGAAAATGTAAAAGGTGTTTTGCTTTGAAAATGCAATAGGTGGTTTGGTATAAAAATGCCCCAAAGTGGTTTGTTTTGAAAATGCAAAAGGTGGTTTGCTTTGGAAATGCAAAAGGTCGTTTGTTTCCAAAAAGCAAATGGTCGTTTGCTTTAAAAATGCAAAAGGTGGTTTGCTTTGAAAATGCAAAAGGTGGTTTGCTTTGAAAATATAAAATGTGCTTTGCTTTGAAAATGCAAAAGGTGATTTGCTTTGAAAATGCAAAGGTGGTTTGCCATGAAAATGCAAAAGGTGGTTTGCTTAGACTGGGTGGTTTGCTTTGAAAATGCATAAGGTGGCTTGCATTGAAGATGCAAAAGGTTGTTTGCTTTGAAATTGCAAAAAGTGGTTTGCTTTGAAAATGCAAAACGTGGTTTGCTTTGAAATGCAAAAGGTGGTTTGCTTTGAAAATGCAAAAGGTGGTTTGCTTTGAAAATGCAAAAGGTCGTTTGCTTTGAAAATGCAAAAGGTGGTTTGCTGTTTGCATTGAAAATGCAAAAGGTGTTTTAGTTTGAAAATGGAAAAGGTGGTTTGCTTTGAAAATGCAAAAGGTGATTTGCTTTGAAAATGCTAAATGTGGTTTGCTTTGAAAATGCAAAAAGTGGTTTGCTTTGAAAATGCAAAAGGTCTTTTGCTTTGAAAGTGCAAAAGGTAGTTTGCTTTGAAAATGTTAAATGTGGTTTGATTTGAAAATGCAAAAAAGTGGTTTGGTTTGAAAATGCAAAAGGTCGTTTGCTTTGTAAATGCTATAAGTGGTTTGCTTTGAAAATGCAAAAGGTGCTTTGCTTTGAAATTGCAAAAGGTGGTTTGCTTTGAAATTTCAAAAGGTGGTTTGCTTTGAAAATGCGAAAAATAATTGCTTTGAAAATGCAAAAGGTGGTTTGTTTTGAAAATGCAAAAGGTGGTTTGCTTTGAAAATGCAAAAGGTGGTTTGCTTTGAAAATGCAAAAGGTGGTTTGCTTTGTAAATGCAAAAGGTGGTTTGCTTTGAAAAGGTGGTTTGCTTTGAAAATGCATAAGGTGGTTTGCTTTGAAAATGCAAAAGATGGTTAGCTTTGAAAATGCAAAAAGGTTTGCTTTGAAAATCCAAAAGATGGTTTGCTTTGAAAATGCAAACGGTGGTTCGCTTTGAAAAGGTGGTTTGCTTTGAAAATGCAAAAGGTGGTTTGCTTTGAAAATGCATCAGGTGGTTTGGATTGAAAATGCATAACGTTGTTTGCTTTGAAATTGCACAAAGTGGTTTGCTTTGAAAATGCAAAACGTGGTTTGCTTTGAAAATGCAAAAGGTGGTTTGCTTTGAAAATGCAAAAGGTGGTTTGCTTTGAAAATACAAAATGTGCTTTGCTTTGAAAATGCAAAAGGTGTTTTATTTGAAAATGCAAAAGGTGGTTAGCTTTGAAAATGCAAAAGGTGATTTGCTTTGAAAATGCTAAATGTGGTTTGCTTTGAAAATGCAAAAAGTGGTTTGCTTTGAAAATGCAAAAGGTGGTGGGCTTTGAAAATGCAAAAGGTGATTTGCTTTGAAAATGCAAAAGGTCGTTTGCTTTGAAAATGTTAAAGGGGGTTTGCTTTGAAAATGCAAAAATGCGGTTTGCTTGAAAATGCAAAAGGTGGTTTGCTTTGAAAATGCTAAAACTGGTTTGCTTTGAAAATGTAAAAAGTGGTTTGCTTTGAAAATGCAAAAGCTGGTTTGTTTTGAAAATGCGAAAATAAAATTGCTTTGAAAATGCAAAATGTTGTTTGTTTGAAAATGCAAAAGGTGGCTTGTATTTAAAATACAAAAGGTGGTTTGTTTTGAAAATGCAAAAAGGTGGTTTACTTTGAAAATGCAAAAGGTGGTTTGCTTTGAAAATGCAAAAGGTGGTTTGCTTTGAAAATGCAAAAGCTGGGTTTTTTTGAAAATGCAAAAGGTGGTTTGCTTTGGAAATGCAAAAGGTCGTTTGTTTCCAAAATGCAAATGGTCGTTTGCTTTAAAAATGCAAAAGGTGGTTTGCTTTGAAAATGCAAAAGGTGGTTTGCTTTGAAAATACAAAATGTGCTTTGCTTTGAAAATGCAAAAGGTGATTTGCTTCGAAAATGCAAAGGTGGTTTGCCATGAAAATGCAAAAGGTGGTTTGCTTAGACTAGGTGGTTTGCTTTGAATATGCATAAGGTGGCTTGCATTGAAGATGCAAAAGGTGGTTTGCTTTGAAAATGGAAAAGGTGGTTTGCTTTGAAAATGCAAAAGGTGGTTTGCTTTGAAAATGCAAAAAGGTTTGATTTTATAATGCAGTAGATGGTTTGCTTGAAAATGGAAAAGGTGGTTTGCTTTGAAAATGCAAAAGATGGTTTACTTTGAAATTGCAAAAAATTGGTTTGCTTTGAAAATGCAAAATGTGGTTTGCTTTGAAAATACAAAACGTGGTTTGATTTGAAAATGCAAAAAGTGGCTTGCTTTTAATATGCAAATGGTGGTTTGCTTTGAAAATGCAAAAGGTGGTTTGCTTTTAAAAATGCAAAAGGTGGTTTGCTTTGAAAATGCAATTGTTGGTTTTGATTGAAAATGCAAAAGGTGGTTTGCTTTGAAAATGCAAAAGGTGGTTTGCTTTGAAAATGCAAAAGGTGGTTTGTTTTGAAATAGCAAAAAGTGTTTTGCTTTGAAAATGCAAAAGGTGGTTTGCTTTGAAAATACAAAAGGTGTTTGCTTTGAAAATGCAAAAGGTGGCTTGCTTTTAATATGCAAAAGATGGTTTGCTTTTAAAATGCAAAAGGTGTTTTGGTTTTAAAATGCAAAAGGTGGTTTGGTTTTAAAATGGAAATGTTGGTTTGCTTTGAAAATGCAAATGGTGGTTTGCTTTGAAAATGTAAAAGGTGTTTTGCTTTTAAAATGCAATAGGTGGTTTGGTATAAAAATGCCCCAAAGTGGTTTGTTTTGAAAATGCAAAAGGTGGTTTGCTTTGGAAATGCAAAAGGTCGTTTGTTTCCAAAATGCAAATGGTCGTTTGCTTTAAAAATGCAAAAGGTGGTTTGCTTTGAAAATGCAAAAGGTGGTTTGCTTTGAAAATACAAAATGTGCTTTGCTTTGAAAATGCAAAAGGTGATTTGCTTTGAAAATGCAAAGGTGGTTTGCCATGAAAATGCAAAAGGTGGTTTGCTTAGACTGGGTGGTTTGCTTTGAAAATGCATAAGGTGGCTTGCATTGAAGATGCAAAAGGTTGTTTGCTTTGAAATTGCAAAAAGTGGTTTGCTTTGAAAATGCAAAACGTGGTTTGCTTTGAAATGCAAAAGGTGGTTTGCTTTGAAAATTCAAAGCGTGGTTTGCTTTGAAAATGCAAAAGGTGGTTTGCTTTGAAAATGCAAAAGGTCGTTTGCTTTGAAAATGCAAAAGGTTGTTTGCTGTTTGCATTGAAAATGCAAACGGTGTTTTAGTTTGAAAATGGAAAAGGTGGTTTGCTTTGAAAATGCAAAAGGTGATTTGCTTTGAAAATGCTAAATGTGGTTTGCTTTGAAAATGCAAAAAGTGGTTTGCTTTGAAAATGCAAAAGGTCGTTTGCTTTGAAAGTGCAAAAGGTAGTTTGCTTTGAAAATGTTAAATGTGGTTTGATTTGAAAATGCAAAAAAGTGGTTTGGTTTGAAAATGCAAAAGGTCGTTTGCTTTGTAAATGCTATAAGTGGTTTGCTTTGAAAAT
Organism: Malacoraja senta; assembly: GCA_038087875.1. NCBI lineage: Eukaryota > Metazoa > Chordata > Chondrichthyes > Rajiformes > Rajidae > Malacoraja > Malacoraja senta. The sequence goes on along the minus strand of JAXLNO010002921.1, from coordinate 14,307 downwards.
GCAAAAGGTGCTTTGCTTTGAAATTGCAAAAGGTGGTTTGCTTTGAAATTGCAAAAGGTGGTTTGCTTTGAAAATGCGAAAAATAATTGCTTTGAAAATGCAAAAGGTGGTTTGTTTTGAAAATGCAAAAGGTGGTTTGCTTTGAAAATGCAAAAGGTGGTTTGCTTTGAAAATGCAAAAGGTGGTTTGCTTTGTAAATGCAAAAGGTGGTTTGCTTTGAAAAGGTGGTTTGCTTTGAAAATGCATAAGGTGGTTTGCTTTGAAAATGCAAAAGATGGTTAGCTTTGAAAATGCAAAAAGGTTTGCTTTGAAAATCCAAAAGATGGTTTGCTTTGAAAATGCAAATGGTGGTTCGCTTTGAAAAGGTGGTTTGCTTTGAAAATGCAAAAGGTGGTTTGCCATGAAAATGCAAAAGGTGGTTTGCTTTGAAAATGCATTAGGTGGTTTGCATTGAAAATGCATAACGCTGTTTGCTTTGAAATTGCACAAAGTGGTTTGCTTTGAAAATGCAAAACGTGGTTTGCTTTGAAAATGCAAAAGGTGGTTTGCTTTGAAAATGCAAAAGGTGGTTTGCTTTGAAAATACAAAATGTGCTTTGCTTTGAAAATGCAAAAGGTGATTTGCTTTGAAAATGCAAAAGGTGGTTTGCCATGAAAATGCAAAAGGTGGTTTGCTTTGAAAATGCATTAGGTGGTTTGCATTGAAAATGCATAACGTTGTTTGCTTTGAAATTGCACAAAGTGGTTTGCTTTGAAAATGCAAAACGTGGTTTGCTTTGAAATGCAAAAGGTGGTTTGCTTTGAAAATTCAAAATGTGGTTTGCTTTGAAAATGCAAAAAGTGGTTTGCTTTGAAAATGCAAAAGGTGGTTTGCTGTTTGCATTGAAAATGCAAAAGGTGTTTTATTTGAAAATGCAAAAGGTGGTTTGCTTTGAAAATGCAAAAGGTGATTTGCTTTGAAAATGGTAAATGTGGTTTGCTTTGAAAATGCAAAAAGTGGTTTGCTTTGAAAATGCAAAAGGTGGTGGGCTTTGAAAATGCAAAAGGTGATTTGCTTTGAAAATGCAAAAGGTCGTTTGCTTTGAAAATGCAAAAGGTCGTTTGCTTTGAAAGTGCAAAAGGGAGTTTGCTTTGAAAATGTTAAAGGGGGTTTGCTTTGAAAATGCAAAAATGCGGTTTGCTTGTAAAATGCAAAAGGTGGTTTGCTTTGAAATTGCAAAAGGTGGTTTGCTTTGAAAATGCGAAAAATAATTGCTTTGAAAATGCAAAAGGTGGTTTGTTTTGAAAATGCAAAAGGTGGTTTGCTTTGAAAATGCAAAAGGTGGTTTGCTTTGAAAATGCTAAAACTGGTTTGCTTTGAAAATGCAAAAAGTGGTTTGCTTTGAAAATGCAAAAGGTGGCTTGCTGTGTTGCATTGAAATTGCAAAAGGTGGTTTGCTTTGAAAATGCAAAAGCTGGTTTGTTTTGAAAATGCGAAAAAAAATTGCTTTGAAAATGCAAAATGTTGTTTCTTTGAAAATGCAAAAGGTGGTTTGTATTGAAAATACAAAAGGTGGTTTGTTTTGAAAATGCAAAAGGTGGTTTGCTTTCAAAATGCAAAAGGTGGTTTGCTTTGAAAATGCAAAAGGTGGTTTGCTTTGAAAATGCAAAAGCTGGTTTGTTTTGAAAATGCAAAAGGTGGTTTGCTTTGGAAATGCAAAAGGTCGTTTGTTTCCAAAATGCAAATGGTCGTTTGCTTTAAAAATGCAAAAGGTGGTTTGCTTTGAAAATGCAAAAGGTGGTTTGCTTTGAAAATACAAAATGTGCTTTGCTTTGAAAATGCAAAAGGTGATTTGCTTTGAAAATGCAAAGGTGGTTTGCCATGAAAATGCAAAAGGTGGTTTGCTTAGACTAGGTGGTTTGCTTTGAAAATGCATTAGGTGGCTTGCATTGAAGAAGCAAAAGGTTGTTTGCTTTGAAATTGTAAAAAGTGGTTTGCTTTCGAAATGCAAAACGTGGTTTGCTTTGAAATGCAAAAGGTGGTTTGCTTTGAAAATTCAAAGCGTGGTTTGCTTTGAAAATGCAAAAGGTGGTTTGCTTTGAAAATGCAAAAGGTCGTTTGCTTTAAAAATGCAAAAGGTGGTTTGCTGTTTGCATTGAAAATGCAAAAGGTGGTTTACTTTGAAGATGCAAAAGGTGGTGGGCTTTGAAAATGCAAAAGGTGATTTGCTTTGCAAATGCAAAAGGTCGTTTGCTTTGAAAGTGCAAAAGGTAGTTTGCTTTGAAAATGTGAAATGTGGTTTGATTTGAAAATGCAAAAAAGTGGTTTGGTTTGAAAATGCAAAAGGTGGTTTGCTTTGTAAATGCTATAAGTGGTTTGTTTTGAAAAGGCAAAAGGTGCTTTCCTTTTAAATTGGAAAAGGTGGTTTGCTTTGAATATGCAAAAGCTGGTTTGTTTTGAAAATGCGGGAAAAATATTGCTTTGAAAATGCAAAATGTGGTTTCTTTGAAAATGCAAAAGGTGGTTTGTATTGAAAATACAAAAGGTGGTTTGTTTTGAAAATGCAAAAGGTGGTTTGCTTTGAAAATGCAAAAGGTGGTTTGCTTTGAAAATGCAAAAGGCGGTTTGCTTTGAAAATGCAAAAGGTGGTTTGCTTTGAAAAGGTGGTTTGCTTTGAAAATGCAAAAGGTTGTTTTGAAAATGCAAAAGGTGGTTTGTTTTGAAAATGCAAAAGGTGGTTTGCTTTGAAAATGCAAAAGGTGGTTTGCTTTGAAAATGCAAAAGGTGGTTTGCTTTGAAAATGCGAAAAATGTTTTGCTTTGGAAATTCAAAAGGTGGTTTGTTTTGAAAATGCAGAAGGTGGTTTGTTTTGAAAATGCAGAAGGTGGTTTGTTTTGAAAATGCAAAAGATGGTTTGCTTTGAAAATGCAAAAGGTGGTTTGCTTTGAAAATTTAAAAGGTGGTTTGCTTTGAAAATGCAAAAGGTGGTTTGCTTTGAAAATGCAAAAGATGGTTTGCTTTGAAAATGCAAAAGGTGGTTTGCTTTGAAAATGCAAAAGATGGTTTGCTTTGAACATACATAAAGGTTTGCTTTGAAAATGCAAAAGGTGGTTTGTTTTGAAAATGCAGAGGGTGGTTTGTTTTGAAAATGCAAAAGGTGGTTTGCTTTGAAAATGCAAAAGGTGGTTTGCTTTGAAAATGCAAAAGGTGGTTTGCTTTGAAAATGCGAAAAATGTTTTGCTTTGGAAATTCAAAAGGTGGTTTGTTTTGAAAATGCAGAAGGTGGTTTGTTTTGAAAATGCAGAAGGTGGTTTGTTTTGAAAATGCAAAAGATGGTTTGCTTTGAAAATTTAAAAGGTGGTTTGCTTTGAAAATGCAAAAGGTGGTTTGCTTTGAAAAGGTGGTTTGTTTTGAAAATGCAAAAGATGGTTTGCTTTGAAAATGCAAAAGGTGGTTTGCTTTGAAAATGCAAAAGGTGGTTTGCTTTGAAAATGCAAAAGATGGTTTGCTTTGAACATACATAAAGGTTTGCTTTGAAAATGCAAAAGGTGGTTTGTTTTGAAAATGCAGAGGGTGGTTTGTTTTGAAAATGCAAAAGGTGGTTTGCTTTGAAAATGCAAAACGTGGTTTGCTTTGAAAATGCAAAAGGTGGTTTGCTTTGAAAATGCAAAGGCAAGTGAGGTTGCTTTTAAAATGCAAAGGCAAGGGCGTTTGGTTTGAAAATGCAAAGGCAAGTGCGGTTGCTTTGAAAATGCAAAGGCAAGTGCGGTTGCTTTGAAAATGCATAGGGAAGTGATTCAAAGTCAAATCTTGACCACTTCCTGTTTGCACTGTATATTGGTTTTAGAAAAATCACTTCCACTCACGGCTTCGATTTTTGGCCATATTACTCAGTCCCCCTCCAGCTGTCAGGGCCATAGATGAAAAATATAAGACTTATAAATGTTTAAATAATGTTGAAATTCTCTCTCCTGTCAATCATGCCATGGAGGACACGCCCCATCCGGTGGGAGGGGGAGGGACTATAAACCCGGAAGTGTGGACTTGCCACAGTCGCTGCAAGATGGGGGAGGGAGAGTTCACGACTCTCAGTCTGAGCAGTGAATAAACTGATCACTGAACACATGTCCGCTAAACTGTGAGTGTGGTTTTATGTGCTTTTATGTGGTTTATTTGGAACTGTGTTTGGAAGGAATAAATGTTTTTACGTGCCTTTTGAATGTGCCGCTAATTGAAAAGAGTGCCTTTTGACGGTGTCGCTAATTGAAATGTGTGCCTCTTGATTGTGCCGCTAATTGAAAAGTGTGCCTTTTGACGGTGCCGCTAATTGAAAACTGTGACTTTTGACTGTGCCGCTAAGCTGTGCCTATATTTTAAAATGTAATTTGCTTTATAAATGTGGCTTGCGTTTTAATGTGGCTTGCGTTTTAAATCTGGCTTGCTGTGCAACCGTTTTTGGAAGGAAAAACAGTGATTAAACGTTTTATTAGATCAGGACTGTGTTTAATGCAAAATTCCCGCAAAATTGCCGCTCATTCCGTGACTTAGTGCAGAGATGGTGCTGAAAATGCAAAAGGTGGTTTGGTTTGAAAATGCAAAAGGTGGTTTGCTTTGAAAATGCAAAAGGTGGTTTGCTTTGAAAATGCAAAAGGTGGTTTGGTTTGAAAATGCAAAATGTGGTTTGCTTTGTAAAGGTGGTTTGCTTTGAAAATGCGTAAGGTGGTTTGCTTTGAAAATGCAAAAGATGGTTGGCTTTGAAAATGCAAAAAGGTTTGCTTTGAAAATGCAAAAGATGGTTTGCTTTGAAAATGCAAATGGTGGTTCGCTTTGAAAAGGTGGTTTGCTTTGAAAATGCATAAGGTGGTTTGCTTTGAAAATATAAAAGGTGGTTCGCTTTGAAATTGCTAAAAGTGGTTTGCTTTGAAAATGCAAAAGGTGGTTTGCTTTAAAAATGCAAAAGGTGGTTTGCTTTGAAAATGCAAAAGGTGGTTTGCTTTGAAAATACAAAATGTGCTTTGCTTTGAAAATGCAAAAGGTGATTTGCTTTGAAAATGCAAAAGGTGGTTTGCCATGAAAATGCAAAAGGTGGTTTGCTTAGAATAGGTGGTTTGCTTTGAAAATGCATAAGGTGGTTTACATTGAAAAAGCAGAACGTTGTTTGCTTTCAAATTGCACAAAGTGGTTTGCTTTGAAAATGCAAAACGTGGTTTGCATTGAAATGCAAAAGGTGGTTTGCTCTGAAAATTCAAACGTGGTTTGCTTTGAAAATGCAAAAGGTGGTTTGCTTTGAAAATGCAAAGGGTGGTTTGCTGTTTGCATTGAAAATGCAAAAGGTGTTTTAGTTTGAAAATGCAAAAGGTGGTTTGCTTTGAAAATGCAAAAGGTGATTTACTTTGAAAATGCTAAATGTGGTTTGCTTTGAAAATGCAAAAAGTGGTTTGTTTTGAAAATGCAAAAGGTGGTTTGCTGGTTTGCATTGAAAATGCAAAAGGTGGTTTACTTTGAAAATGCAAAAGGTGGTGGTCTTTGAAAATGCAAAAGGTGAGTTGCTTTGAAAATGCAAAGGTAAGTGAGGTTGCTTTTAAAATGTAAGGGCAAGTGCGTTTGGTTTGAAAATGCAAAGGCAAGTGCGGTTGCTTTGAAAATGCAAAGGCAAGTGCGGTTGCTTTGAAAATGCATAGGCAAGTGATTCAAAGTCAAGTCTTGACCACTTCCTGTTTGCACTGTATATTGGTTTTAGAAAAATCACTTCCACTCATATTACTTAGTCCCCCTCCAGCTGTCAGGGCAATAGATGAAAAATATAAGACTTATAAATGTTTAAATAATGTTGAAATTCTCTCTCCTGTCAATCATGCCATGGAGGACACGCCCTATCCGGTGCGAGGGGGGGGACTATAAACCCGGAAGTGTGGAATTGCCGCAGTCGCTGCAAGATGGGGGAGGGAGAGTTCACGACTCTCAGTCTGAGCAGTGAATAAACTGATCACTGAACACATGTCCCCTAAACTGTGAGTGTGGTTTTATGTGCTTTTATGTGCTTTTATGTGGTTTATTTGGAACTGTGTTTGGAAGGAATAAATGTTTTTACGTGCCTTTTGAATGTGCCGCTAATTTAAAAGTGTGCCTTTTGACTGTGCCGCTAATTGAAAAGAGTGTCTTTTGACGGTGTCGCTAATTGAAAAGTGTCTTTTGACGGTGTCGCTAATTGAAAAGTGTGCCTCTTGACTGTGCCGCTAATTGAAAAGTGTGCCTTTTGACTGTGCCGCTAATTGAAAACTGTGCCTTTTGACGGTGCCGCTAATTGAAAACTGTGCCTTTTGACGGTGCTGCTAATTGACAACTGTGCCCTTTGACTGTGCCGCTAAGCTGTGCCTATATTTTAAAATGTGATTTGCTTTATAAATGTGGCTTGCGTTTTAATGTGGCTTGCATTTTAAATGTGGCTTGCTGTGCAACCGTTTTTGGAAGGAAAAACAGTGAATAAACGTTTTATTAGATCAGGACTGTGTTTAATGCAAAATTGCCGCTCATTCCGTGACTTAGTGGAGAGATGGTGCTGATTGCGTAATTTCCGGTGAGTTCAGAGGTGGCGCTCATTGCGGAAGGGTCAAGTGGAGACACCGCCCTGAACCGTTAGTAACAGGATTCAGTATGGTTGCCACATTCTGAAGTTACTTGGCATTTTATTATTGGTGCTGTGCGTGAGTGTGTGTCTGTGTTTGTGTGTCTTTATTTGTGTGAGTGTGTGTGTGTGTCTCTGTGTTTGTTTGTGTGTGTGTGTGTGTGTGTCTTTGTGTTTGTGTGTGTGTGTGTGTTTTGTGTGTGTGTTCCTGTGTGTGTCCCTGTGTGTGTGTCCCTGTGTGTGTGTCCCTGTGTGTGTGTCCCTGTGTGTGTGTGTCCCTGTGTGCCTCGCTGTGTGTGTCTGTGTGTGTGTGTGTGTGTGTCTCTGTGTGTGTGTTTCTGTGTGTTTGTCTCTGCGTGTGTGCTCTGTGTGTGTGTTTGTGTATGTGTGTGTCTCTATGTGTGTGTCTCTGTTGGAGTGCTTGGAGTGCTGTGAGGTTGGACTTGCTGCCTGCACTCTGCTTGGAGTGCTGTGAGGTTGGACTTACTGCCTGCACTGTGCTTGGAGTGCTGTGAGGTTGGACTTACTGCCTGCACTCTGCTTGCTGTGAGGTTGGACTTACTGCCTGCACTGTGCTTGGAGTGCTGTGAGGTTGGACTTACTGCCTGCACTGTGCTTGGAGTGCTGTGAGGGTGGACTTACTGCCTGCACTGTGCTTGGAGTGCTGTGAGGTTGGACTTACTGCCTGCACTCTGCTTGCTGTGAGGTTGGACTTACTGCCTGCACTGTGCTTGGAGTGCTGTGAGGTTGGACTTGCTGCCTGCACTGTGCTTGGAGTGCTGTGAGGTTGGACTTGCTGCCTGCACTGTGCTTGGAGTGCTGTGAGGTTGGATTTGCTGCCTGCACTGTGCTTGGAGTGCTGTGAGTTTGGACTTGCATTGTTTTAAGACTTGTTCATATTTTAAACTTTAATAAATCCTTTTTCACCTTGCCATGTCTGCGTGTTCTTCATCACAATGGGTACGTAATGGGCAGGAATGGCTGCGCTGTCAGAGAGCCACTAAGAGTGCCTGGGGGGGAGGTTGAGGAGAGATGGACAGAATGCGTGGGGGGGGAGGGGAAATGCAAGGAGCAGAGTTGGGGGGTGAAGGAAGGAGGGGTAACTGAGTGAACTGGCACCACACCAGCTGTAATTGACTGAAGTGCCAGCCCATCAGTCATGACTTAGTGAACTGCATGTCCAAGAATCCATTCAGTCCACAATGTCCATACTAGCCCTCTGGAAACCAGTCCCTTCAGCCCACAACACCCATACTAGCACTCCAGCGATCAACGCAAGGATAGACGTTCCTCCTTCATTGCTGTGATCTGTAAAAAGAGATGAAAATGTCTAAAATTGATTGTCCACCCTCTCCTCCTTCTCTCTCACAGAATCTGTCACCTGTTTTCAGCAGAATTTCTGGCAGTTTCTGAGCTGCCAGCCCACCAGGCCTGAGTTTCTGAGCTGCCAGCCCACCAGGCCTGAGTTTCTGAGCTGCCAGCCCACCAGGCCTGAGTTTCTGAGCTGCCAGCCCAAGAATCCATTCGGCACACAAAACCGATGTTAGTGCTCCAGTAACCAGCCCCCCCCCCCCCCACTGGCCAGCAATATTGGAATTGGTGGAGAGGTGGAAAATTGCTTTGTGGGACCAGCCCTCCTGTGTGAAGCTGGGATCCAACGGGTCTCACTTAGTCTAGTGTAGTTATACAAGAAGAAGTTTGGATGAATATCTTACTGTTTTTGCTACTACACTAAAGAAACTATTAATCAAGAGACTGTGTTTGGAAGATTTCCCTTTCGACGGCATTGAATGTCTCGGGGAAAGCTCGTGAATGCGTTTCGATTAACTCCTGAACCCCTGTCTTCAATCAGAGTGACTAAAGGAAAGAATCCTTGAAACGATATGAAAATCTGTCACTATAAGTACTGCCCCAGATTACTACTCCACAGTGTGTCACGCTATCAGTAATACTCCACAGTGTGTCCCCTCCATCAGTACCACCACAGTGTATCCCCCCATCAGTACCACCACAGTGTGTCCCCTCCATCAGTACCACCACCACAGTGTGCCCCTCCATCAGTACCACCACAGTGTGTCCCCTCCATCAGTACCACCACAGTGTGTCCCCTCCATCAGTACCACCACAGTGTGTCCCTCCATCAGTACCACCACCACAGTGTGTCCCTCCATCAGTACCACCACCACAGTGTGTCCCTCCATCAGTACCACCACAGTGTGTCCCTCCATCAGTACCACCACAGTGTGTCCCTCCATCAGTACCACCACAGTGTGTCCCCTCCATCGGTACCACCACAGTGTGTCCCTCCATCAGTACCTCCACAGTGTGTCCCCTCCATCAGTACCACAGTGTGTCCCCTCCATCAGTACCACCACAGTGTGTCCCCTACATCAGTACCACCACCACAGTGTGTCCCCTCCATCAGTACCACCACCACAGTGTGTCCCTCCATCAGTACCACCACCACAGTGTGTCCCCTCCATCAGTACCACCACAGTTTGTCACTGCGTCAGATCTGCCCCATTGTTATCCCTCCATCAGTACTATCCCACTGTGTGTCACTCCATCAGTGGACGGAGAGAGGGCAGCCCAGAGAGGGGGAATAGAGAGCGTAGGAAATAGAGTAACAGTTCAGAGAGAGTGACAGCAGTGAGGATGGAGGGAGAGAGAAAGAGAGGAGGGAGAGGTGCTGCATCATTCGCCGTTTTATTTAGGTTTAGGACAATTCTGAGGCGGCAATGTTTCTGTTCTCTGAGTGTCGTGAGCCTTTGGGTCGTTCCCCCTCAGAGGTGATGATGGAAGGCAGAGAATGTTATTGTCCCATGGCATAGTCAGATCTATTCCAGGCAAGCAGGGAGTGAATGGTTCCCGGGGTCAGTCAGCGGGAGTGTGGGGTTGAGGTCACAGTCAGTCAAGCCGCGATCATATTGAGTGGTGAAGCAGAGTGGAGGGGGGGGGGGGCATTTTAGTCCGAGGCGATGTGTTGAACTAATTCCTCAACCTGTGGACAAAGGTCGCCCAGTCCAGTCCACCTTCAAACTGGGCACCAGAAGCCCTGAGAGGGTCCCTGGAATTTGGCATTGCCTTGCTGAGTGAAACGGATTAAAGGAAATCAGACAACCAACATGAGGTGGAGAGTTGGATCTGATGGAGTTTGAAACAATATCCCCTTTGCTGGAACAATGCCGCCGCTCCCAATTTCCATCCCTCAGTATCTATCGCCACAATTCCCAGTCTTTGGAGTTTCTCAATCAATTCCCTGAATAAAGCACAACCTGTCTCAGCAGGGATTTCACTCGGCTGATGTTCATCTATTTGTGAATCATTTCAACATCTCTATTTTTAAACTCTGTTGAAACTTCACTGTCCCGGTGGAGACGGAAAATGGTATAAAATATCCAGGAATGTTCTGCCTCAGTATTTCATTCCGAGACATTACTGGTAGCTCACGGGGACACGTCGCTGGGCAGAGAAATGGGGCAGCATCTTTATGAATATTACGACGTGGAGAGAATCGTGTACGTGATCATTGCTGCCGTTGGAAGTCCCTGGTAAGTGAGCAGAACAATTCAAGTTTTATAACTCCGTGTGTGTTAACTGGTGTTGACCTGATTCTCATCATGTTACAAGTTCCCAACTGATGATCGTTGTACAAGAATATGTGAAGAATATCAATCCTCTCAGTGAAATATTTGTGCATTAACGCTGTGATATTTCTTATTTTCAGACAGCTGAAACTAAGCCCCTTTGTCTCTCACTGCTGCCGGCCGGGAGCCACTAGAATGTTGTCTTGCCTTCAGTGTTGTCCCAGTGCTCGGGACAGGCAGGCAGGCAGGCAGCTCTCCGGGACGGTGTGACTGGGAGAGAGGGGTTCACGTTGTGAAGTTCACTGTGACTGAGTTATTGATCAGAGTGAACACCCGCTCCTGTGGACACTGTGTCTCACTGTGGAGTCTGTCTGTCACAGTCGGATTCCACCCACAGCATTTTGGTCAATAATTGGATCGATCTCCTGAACCAGTGCCGCGGATCTACCGGCGAGTGTGTGTGTGTGTTGTTACTTCACCTGCACCATCTTGAGTCTGCTGAGATTAGCCGCTGTATGTCTAAACTAACCCGACTAACTACCCCCCCCCCCCCCTGTCTCTGTGCTTTGGTACATATATCCCCACACCATCCATACATGGGGATAATAGTTTGCATTCCTGGCACCGTCTGGATTTCGTGTGTGGAATGAACTGCAGATGCTGGGTTTAAATCGTAGATAGACACAAAGTGCTGGAGTAACTCAGCGAGGACGGGGCAGCTTCTCTGGAGAGAGAGGAAGGGGTGACGTTTCGGAACAAGACCCTTCTTCAAGTCCCATTCCTTCTCTCCACAGAGTGCTGCCTGTCCCGCTGAGTTACTCCGCTTTCTGCGTCGACCGTCTGGACCAGAAGGGGTGGGACTCTCATTTGCAACAATTGGCCTCTGCTTCAGGAGGGAAGTGTGAAGGGCACCTTGTGTGGGGAGGGAGAGAAAGAGGAATATCAGGGGATGATTGGATATGGCGGCCATTGTAGTGCGTTCTTCCCCCAGCTTTACCTTTACCTTCAGAAAGGAGATGAGGAGGAATTTCTTTAGACAGAGGGGTGGTGAATCTGTGCAATTCATTGCAGCAGACGGGGGTGGGAGGCCAAGTCAATGGATAGTTTTAAGGCGGAGAGTGATAGATTCTTGATTAGTGCGGGTGTCGGGGGGTTACGGGGAGAAGGCAAGAGAGAATGGGGTTGAGAGGGAAAGATAGATCGGCCATGATTGAATGGCGGAGTAGACATGATGGGCCGAATGGCCTAATTCTGCTCCTATCAGCTGCACTCTTGTGTAAAGTGTTTAAGAATGAACTGCAGATGCTGGAAAATCGAAAGTAGACAAAAGTGCTGGAGAAACTCAGCGGGTGAGACAGGATCTATGGAGCGAAGGGAAATAGGTAACTATTTCCAGTCTGAAGAAGGGTTTCGGCCCGAAACGTTACCTGTTTCCTTCGTTCCATAGAAGCTGCCTCACCCGCTGAGATTCTCCAGCACTTTTGTCTACTCTTGTGTAAAGTCCTTTCTGAGTAATTTCCCTTATCTCTGCTGGAATGCTAACCTGGTTCTGGAAGGGCAGAGTTTGGGGATAATGCAATAGATGAAAGTAGTTTGCATCAAGAAGCCATTGGATAACCTCAGTGGAAGCTTGAGAGTGATGAGTGGTGAGTGTGGAATTCTCTGACTCAGAGGGCGGTGGAGGCAGGTCTCTCTGGATGCTTTCAAAAGAGAGCTAGATAGGGCTCTTAAAAAATAGCGGAGTCAGGGGATATGGGGAGAAGGCAGGAACGGGGTACTGATTGGGGATGATCAGCCATGATCATATTGAATGGCGGTGCTGGCTCGAAGGGGCCAAAATGGCCTCCTCCTGCACCTGTTGTCTACTGAACTCACTGTGGAATGAATCCATTAACGGAGCCACTCTGCTGCTGCTGCTGCCGGATTCTAAGTTGTCCCTGCCTTCCCTCTGGAAGTCTCCCTCCTCGTCCCCATCAGATGCCGAGTTCCCAGAGCCCTGGTTAAACGGGGCCGGCCGCTCACGGTTAAGTCTGTGAAAGCGGCCCCCATCACAGACTGTGAGCAGCAGCAGGGTTCACTATAGAAAGGACCATTACGCCTATTGTAGATGGGTGGGTGGCTACTCGTTCCCTCCCCTGCCCTTTACCCCACCCGCCCGTCACCTTATCTCTTCTCCCCTGAAGCAGGCAGGCAGGTCGGGCACAGTCGGAGCCGGCTCTGACATTGTTTAAACTTGCAGCAGCCGCGCACCGACTCCAACACTCCTGATCTTGAGCTGAAAGTCGAGCCGGTGTTCAGCCCCGGAGACCGTGTTGGGTAAATGGCCCAGTGTCCGTTCCTTGTCTTTCCGCAGTGAATTTAGTGGCGATTGTGATCCTGTCCCGGGGAAAGTGCGGCCTCTCCACCTGCACCACTCGTTACCTGGTGGCCATGGCAGCGGCCGATCTACTGACCCTCATCACCGAGGTCATTTTGTTTTGGATCCGATTACATTACTTTTATTGGAGTTTCCTGTCCCTCACCCCTGTGTGCAGTGTTAACGCTGTACTGAAGTCTGCAGCTACAGACTGTTCTGTCCTGGTTCACCGTCACTTTCACCTTTGATCGCTTTGTCGCCATTTGTTGCCAAGAAGCTGAAAACTAAATATTGCACCGGGAAAACTGCGGCTGTGGTTCTGGCAACAGCCGGCGTTCTGTTCTGTGTGAAAAACATTCCCCGCTACTTCACAGTGGAACCCCGGACAATCATCGACAATGTCCCGTGGGGCTGTGCCGGGGTGGGACAGTTATTGACACTGACCCCGGGTGGGTGGCATTTGACTGGATCGACACGGTTTTAACTCCGTTCCCTCCCTTTCGCTGTTAATCCTGCTGCTCAACGCTCTGACTGTCCGCCACATTTTAGTGGCCAGTCGGGTCCGTAAGGGGCTGACGGGGTGAGAGCAAGGGGGAGAACCGCAGTGACCCGGAGATGGAGAGCAGGAGGAGGTCTATGGTTTTTACTCTTCACCATCTCCGGCAGCTTCATGCCTCCTGTGGCTGACCGCTGGTTGTAGAATTCGTCCTATTATCAGATCACAGGAATTGGAAATGATATGAATGATTCTCAACTGATCTTTAGCAACGTCGGGTATTTGCTGAGTAATCTCAGCTGCTGCACCAACACATTTATTTACTACGCGGTGACCCAGTCCAAGTTCAGGGAGCAGGTGAAGAGCGCGGTGAAATATCCGCTCACCTCAGTGCTTCGGCTCATGAATCAATCCGCGCCCTGAGCGCATCCATCCCAGAGGCGGGCGGGCGCAGTCTCTCCGCTCCGGGCTCCCCCCCCCTGGCAACAGGTGACGTCACGATGGGGTGCGGCAGCCAATCGGATCGGATCGTCCGCTTCCCCCTTCGGCCAATCAGTAGCCCCCTTCCCCCCCGGCAACAGATGATGCTGTATGGGGGGTACACCGCGACCAATCGGAGGTCCCCCACCTCCCCTTAGCAACAGGTGATGTCAGAGGACCTGTTCTGGAACCTGGAGCTAGATCAGGATCTCCAGGACTTTGTGTTCTAGATCCAAGATCTCCACCTCCGCCTCTCTCTCCCTCTCTATCTCACACCCTCTGGCTCTCCTTCTCTCCTCTCTCTATCTCCCTCTCTCTCTCCTTCTCTCTCCCTTTCTCTCCCCCACTCTCTCCCTCTCCCCCTCTCTCTCTCTCTCTCCCTCTCCCTCCACTCCCTCTCTCCTTCTCTCTCTCTTTCTCACCCCCACTCTCCCTCTCCCCTCTCCCCCTCTCTCTCTCTCCCACTCTCCTCTCTCTCCCTCTCTCCCTCACTCTCTCCCCTCTCTCTCTTTCTCACCCCCACTCTCTCCCTCTCCTCCTCTCCCCCTCTCTCTCTCCCTCACCCACTCTCTCTTCCTCTCTCTCCCCCTCCCTCTCTCTCTCCCTCTCCCCCCTCTCTCCCTCTCCCTCTCTCCTTCTCTCTCCCTCTCTCTCTCTTTCTCACCCCCACTCTCTCCCTCTCTCCTCTCCCCCCTCTCTCTCTCTCTCCCACTCTCTCCCTCTCCCCCTCTCTCTCTCTCTCTCTCCCTCACTCCCTCTCTCCTTCTCTCTCCCTCTCTCTCTC
>JAXLNO010002920.1:0-131675 GCA_038087875.1 Malacoraja senta | reverse complement strand
GACTTGATAGAGGTCTTTAAAATTATGAGCGGGTTAGACAGAGTGGACGTGGATAAGCTTTTCCCATTGAGAGTAGGGAAGATTCAAACAAGGGGACATGACTTGAGAATTAAGGGACAGAAGTTTAGGGGGAACATTAGGGGGAACTTCTTTACTCAGAGAGTGGTAGCTGTGTGAAATGAGCTTCCAGTGGAAGTGGTGGAGGCAGGTTCGATGTTATCCTTTAAAAATAGATTGGATGGGTATATGGACGGGAAAGGAATGGAGGGTTATGGTCTGAGTGCAGGTAGATGGGACTAGGGGGAAGTATTTATATTTAATAAAAAAATTAATTAAAAAAATAAAAAAATAAAAAAGTTCGGCACGGACTTGAAGGGCCGAGATGGCCTATTTCTGTGCTGTTATGGTTATATGGTTATAAATCCGGCTAGGTCGCCGCAAATGCGTCAAGGTCGCCATATTTCTGGCAAGGTCGCCATAAACCCATCAAGGTCGCCACAAATCAGACAAAGTCGCCACATTCAGGGAAGGTCGCCATATTTCCGGTGAGGTCGCCATAAATCCGGCAAGATGGCATCAAATCCGGCAAGGTCGCCACATTTCCGGCGAAGTCGCCATAAATCCGGCAAGGTCGCCACAAATTCGGCAAGGTCGCTATAAATCCAGCGAGGTCGCCATATATCCGGCAAGGTCGCCGCAAATCCGGCAAGGTCACCATATTTCCGGCAAGGTGGCCACAAATCCGGCAAGGTCACCATAAACCCGGCGAGGTCGCCATATTTCCGGCAAGGTCGCCATAAATCCGGTAAGGTCGCCATAAATCCGCCAACGTCGCCATATTTCCGGCAAGGTCGCATTAACCCGGCAAGGTCGCCACAAATCCGGCAAGGTCGCCATATTTCCGGCAAGGTCGCCATAAATCCGTCAAGGGCGCAATAAATCCGGCAAGGTGGACACAAATCCGGCAAGGTAGCCATTTTTCCGCCAAGGTCGCCAGAAATCCGGCATGGTGTCCACAAATGAGGGAAGGTCGCCAAATTTCCGGCGAATTCGCCATAAATCGAGCAAGGTGCCCTTAAATCCGGCAAAGTCGCCATATTTTCGGCGAGGTCGCCAGAAATCCGGCAAGGTGGCCTCAAATCCGGCAAGGTCGCCACATTTCCGGCGAGGTCGCCATAAATCCGGCAAGGCCGCCATAAATCCGGCAAGGTCGCCACTTTTCCGGCGAGGTCGCCATAAATCCGGCAAGGCCGCCATAAATCCGGCAAGGTCGCCACTTTTCCGGCGAGGTCGCCATAAACCCGGCAAGGTCGCCATATTTCCGGCACGGTCGCCATATTTCCGGCAAGGTCGCCATAAATCCGGCAATGTCGCCATATTTCCGGCACTGTCGCGATAAATCAGGCAAGGTCGCCACAAATCCGGCAAGGTCGCCATATTTCCGTCAAGGTCGCCATAAATCTGGCATGATCGCCACAAATCCGGCAAGGTGGCCGTATTTCCGGCACGATCGCCATAAATCCGGCTAGAACGCCACAAATCCGGCAAGGTCGCCATATTCCCAGCAATCTCGCCAGAAATCCGGCAAGGTTGCCACAAACCGGCAAGGTCGCCATATCTCCGGCAACGTAGCCAGAAATCCGCAAGGTCGCCACAAATCCGGCGAAGTAGCCATATTACCGGCAAGGTAGCCAGAAATCCGCAAGGTCGCCACAAATCCGGCGAAGTAGCCATATTTCCAGCAAGGTCGCCATAAATCCGGCAAGGTCGCCATAAATCCCGCGAGGTCGCCATATTTCCGTCATGGTCGCCATAAATCCGGCAAGTTCGCCACATATCCGGCGAGGACGCCATATTTCCGGCAAGGTCCCCATAAATCCGGCAAGGTCGCCATAAATGCGGCGAGGTCGCCATATTTCCGGCAATGTCGCACAAATCTGGCAAGGTCGCCATAAATCCGGCGAGCTCGCCATATTTCCGGCAAGGTCGCCACAAATCCGGAAAGGTCGACATAAATCCGGCAAGGTCGCCATAAATCCGGCAAGGTCGTCAGAAATCCGGCAAGGTCGCCATTTTTCCGGCAACGTCGCCATAAATCCCGCAAGGCCGCCACAAATCCGGCAAGGTCGACATATTTCCAGCAAGGTCTCCATAAATCCGGCAATGTCGCCACAAAGCCGGCAAGTTCGCCATATTTCCGGCGAGGTCGTCATAAATCACGCAAGGTCGCCACAAATCCGGCAAGGTCGCCATATTTCTGGGAAGGTCGCCATATATCCGGCGAAGTCGCCATATATCCGGCAAGGTCGGCATAAATCCGGCAAGGCCGCCACAAATCCGGCAAGGTCGCCATATTTCCGGCAATGTAGCCAGAAATCCGCAAGGTCGCCACAAATCCGGCGAAGTAGCCATATTTCCAGCAAGGTCGCCATAAATCCGGCAAGGTCGCCACAAATCCGGCGAGGTCGCCATATTTCCGTCATGGTCGCCATAAATCCGGCAAGTTCGCCACATATTCGGCGAGGACGCCATATTTTCGGCAAGGTCCCCATAAATCCGGCAAGGTCGCCATAAATGCGGCGAGGTCGCCATATTTCCGGCAATGTCGCCACAAATCTGGCAAGGTCGCCATAAATCCGGCGAGCTCGCCATATTTCCGGCAAGGTCGCCACAAATCCGGAAAGGTCGACATAAATCAGGCAAGGTCGCCGTAAATCCGGGAAAGTCGCCACAAATCCGGCAACGTCGCCATATTTCCGGCAAGGTCGCCAGAAATCCGACAATGTCGCCATATTTCCGGCAAGGTCGTCATAGATCCGGCAAGGTCGCCACAAATCCGGCAAGGTCGGCATAAATCCGGCAAGGTCGCCACAAACCCGACAATGTCGCCATATTTCCGGCAAGGTCGCCACATTTCCGGCAAGGTCGCCATAAATCCGGCAAGGTCGCCACAAATCAGGCATGGTCGCTACATTACCGGCAAGGTCGCCATAATTCCAGCAAGGTCGCCACAAATCCGGCAAGGTTGCCACATTTCCGGCAAGGTCGACATAAATCAGGCAAGGTCGCCACAAACCGGGCAAGGTAGCCACATTTCGTCAAGGTCGCCTTGAATCCGGCAAGGTCGACACAAATCCGGCAACGTCACAACATATCGGCAAGCTCGCCATAAATCCGGCATCGTCGTCACAAATCCGGAAAGGTCGTCATAAATCCGGCAAGGCCGCCATAAATCCGGCAAGGTCGTCAGAAATCAGGCAACGTCGCCATATTTCCGGCAAGGTCGTCACATATCCGGCAAGGTCGCCACAAACCCGGCAAGGTCGCCATATTTCCGACAAGGTCGCCATAAATCCGGCAAGGTCGCCACAAATCCGGCAAGGTCGCCATATTTCCGGCAAGGTCGCCATAAATCCGGGAACGTCGCCACAAATCCGGCAAAGTCGCCGTATTTCCGGCAAGGTCGCCATAAATCCGGCAAGGTCGCCATATTTCCGGCAAGGTCGCCATAAATCCGGCGAGGTCGGCATATTTCCGGCAAGGTCGCCATAAATCCGGCGAGGTCGCCATATTTCCGGCAAGGTCGCCATATTTCCGGCAACTTCGCTACAAATTCGGCGAGTTCGCCATATTTCCGGCAAGGTCGCCATAGATATGGCAAGGTCACCATAAATCCGGCGAAGTCGCCATATTTCCGGCAAAGTCGCCACAAATCCGGCAAGGTCGCCATAAATCCGGCAAGGTCGCCATATTTCCGGCAAGTTCGCCACAAATCCGGCAAGGTCGCCATATTTCCGGCAAGGTCGCCGTAAATCCGGCAAGGTCGCAACAAATTCGGCGAGGACGCCATATTTCCGGCAAGGTCGCCATAAATCCGGCAAGGTCGCCAAAAATCCGGAGAGGTCGCCATATTTCCGGCAAGGTCGCCATAAATCCGGCAAGGTCGCCATAAATCCGGCGAGGTCGCCATATGTCCGTCAAGGTCGCCATAAATCCGGCAAGGTCGACATATTTCCAGCAAGGTCCCCATAAATCCGGCAAGGTCGCCACAAATCCGGCAAGGTCGCCATATTTCCGGCGAGGTCGTCATATTTCCGGCAAGGTCGCCACAAATCCGGCGAGGTCGCCATATTTCCGTCATGGTCGCCATAAATCCGGCAAGTTCGCAACATATCCGGCGAGGACGCCATATTTCCGGCAAGGTCCCCATAAATCCGGCAAGGTCGCCATAAATCCGGCGAGCTCGCCATAATCCCGGCAAGGTCGCCACAAATCCGGAAAGGTCGACATAAATCCGGCAAGGTCGCCATAAATCCGGCAAGGTCGTCAGAAATCCGGCAAGGTCGCCATTTTTCCGGCAACGTCGCCATAAATCCCGCAAGGCCGCCACAAATCCGGCAAGGTCGACATATTTCCAGCAAGGTCTCCATAAATCCAGCAATGTCGCCACAAAGCCGGCAAGGTCGCCATATTTCCGGCGAGTTCGTCATAAATCCCGCAAGGTCGCCACAAATCCGGCCAGGTCGCCATATTTCTGGGAAGGTCGCCATATATCCGGCGAAGTTGCCATATATCCGGCAAGGTCGGCATAAATCCGGCAAGGTCGCCACAAATCCGGCGAGGTCGCCATATTTCCGTCATGGTCGCCATAAATCCGGCAAGTTCGCCACATATCCGGCGAGGACGCCATGTTTTCGGCAAGGTCCCCATAAATCCGGCAAGGTCGCCATAAATGCGGCGAGGTTCGCCACAAATCTGGCAAGGTCGCCATAAATCCGGCGAGCTCGCCATATTTCCGGCAAGGTCGCCACAAATCCGGAAAGGTCGACATAAATCCGGCAAGGTCGCCATAAATCCGGCAAGGTCGTCAGAAATCCGGCAACGTCGCCATATTTCCGGCAAGGTCGCCATATATCCGGCAAGGTCGCCACAAACCCGGCAAGGTCGCCATATTTCCGACAAGGTCGCCATAAATCCGGGAGAGTCGCCACAAATCCGGCAAGGTCGCCATATTTCCGGCAAGGTCGCCAGAAATCCGACAATGTCGCCATATTTCCGGCAAGGTCGTCATAAATCCGCCAATGTCGCCAAAATCCGGCAAGGTCGGCATAAATCCGGCAAGGTCGCCACAAAACCCGACAATGTCGCCATATTTCCGGCAAGGTCGCCACATTTCCGGCAAGGTCGCCATAAATCCGGCAAGGTCGCCACAAATCAGGCATGGTCGCTACATTACCGGCAAGGTCGCCATAATTCCAGCAAGGTCGCCACAAATCCGGCAAGGTTGCCACATTTCCGGCAAGGTCGACATAAATCAGGCAAGGTCGCCACAAACCCGGCAAGGTAGCCACATTTCGTCAAGGTCGCCTTGAATCCGGCAAGGTCGACACAAATCCGGCAAGGTCACAACATATCGGCAAGCTCGCCATAAATCCGGCATCGTCGTCACAAATCCGGCAAGGTCGCAATATTTCCGGCAAGGTTGCCACAAATCCGGAAAGGTCGTCATAAATCCGGCAAGGCCGCCATAAATCCGGCAAGGTCGTCAGAAATCAGGCAACGTCGCCATATTTCCGGCAAGGTCGCCACATATCCGGCAAGGTCGCCACAAACCCGGCAAGGTCGCCATATTTCCGACAAGGTCGCCATAAATCCGGCAATGTCGCCACAAATCCGGCAAGGACGCCATATTTCCGACAAGGTCGCCATAAATCCGGGAACGTCGACACAAATCCGGCAAAGTCGCCATATTTCCGGCAAGGTCGCCATAAATCCGGCAAGGTCGCCATATTTCCGGCAAGGTCGCCATAAATCCGGCGAGGTCGCCATATTTCCGGCAATGTCGCCAAAAATCCGGCGAGGTCGCCATATTTCCGGCAAGGTCGCCATATTTCCGGCAAGTTCGCCACAAATTCGGCGAGTTCGCCATATTTCCGGCAAGGTCGCCATAGATACGACAAGGTCAAAATAAATCCGGCGAGGTCGCCATATTTCCGGCAAAGTCGCCACAAATCCGGCAAGGTCGCCATAAATCCGGCAAGGTCGCCATATTTCCGGCAAGTTCGCCACAAATCCGGCAAGGTCGCCATATTTCCGGCAAGGTCGCCGTAAATCCGGCAAGGTCGCAACAAATTCGGCGAGGTCGCCATAATCCCGGCAAGGTCGCCACAAATCCGGAAAGGTCGACATAAATCCGGCAAGGTCGCCATAAATCCGGCAAGGTCGTCAGAAATCCGGCAAGGTCGCCATTTTTCCGGCAACGTCGCCATAAATCCCGCAAGGCCGCCACAAATCCGGCAAGGTCGACATATTTCCAGCAAGGTCTCCATAAATCCGGCAATGTCGCCACAAAGCCGGCAAGGTCGCCATATTTCCGGCGAGTTCGTCATAAATCCCGCAAGGTCGCCACAAATCCGGCCAGGTCGCCATATTTCTGGGAAGGTCGCCATATATCCGGCGAAGTCGCCATATATCCGGCAAGGTCGGCACAAATCCGGCAAGGCCGCCACAAATCCGGCAAGGTCGCCATATTTCCGGCAATGTAGCCAGAAATCCGCAAGGTCGCCACAAATCCGGCGAAGTAGCCATATTTCCAGCAAGGTCGCCATAAATCCGGCAAGGTCGCCACAAATCGGGCGAGGTCGCCATATTTCCGTCATGGTCGCCATAAATCCGGCAAGTTCGCCACATATCCGGCGAGGACGCCATGTTTTCGGCAAGGTCCCCATAAATCCGGCAAGGTCGCCATAAATGCGGCGAGGTTCGCCACAAATCTGGCAAGGTCGCCATAAATCCGGCGAACTCGCCATATTTCCGGCAAGGTCGCCACAAATCCGGAAAGGTCGACATAAATCCGGCAAGGTCGCCATAAATCCGGCAAGGTCGTCAGAAATCCGGCAACGTCGCCATATTTCCGGCAAGGTCGCCATATATCCGGCAAGGTCGCCACAAACCCGGCAAGGTCGCCATATTTCCGACAAGGTCGCCATAAATCCGGGAGAGTCGCCACAAATCCGGCAAGGTCGCCATATTTCCGGCAAGGTCGCCAGAAATCCGACAATGTCGCCATATTTCCGGCAAGGTCGTCATAAATCCGCCAAGGTCGCCACAAATCCGGCAAGGTCGGCATAAATCCGGCAAGGTCGCCACAAACCGACAATGTCGCCATATTTCCGGCAAGGTCGCCACATTTCCGGCAAGGTCGCCATAAATCCGGCAAGGTCGCCACAAATCAGGCATGGTCGCTACATTACCGGCAAGGTCGCCATAATTCCAGCAAGGTCGCCACAAATCCTGCAAGGTTGCCACATTTCCGGCAAGGTCGACATAAATCAGGCAAGGTCGCCACAAACCCGGCAAGGTACCCACATTTCGTCAAGGTCGCCTTGAATCCGGCAAGGTCGACACAAATCCGGCAAGGTCACAACATATCGGCAAGCTCGCCATAAATCCGGCATCGTCGTCACAAATCCGGCAAGGTCGCCATATTTCCGGCAAGGTTGCCACAAATCCGGAAAGGTCGTCATAAATCCGGCAAGGCCGCCATAAATCCGGCAAGGTCGTCAGAAATCAGGCAACGTCGCCATATTTCCGGCAAGGTCGCCACATATCCGGCAAGGTCGCCACAAACCCGGCAAGGTCGCCATATTTCCGACAAGGTCGCCATAAATCCGGCAATGTCGCCACAAATCCGGCAAGGACGCCATATTTCCGGCAAGGTCGCCATAAATCCGGGAACGTCGCCACAAATCCGGCAAAGTCGCCATATTTCCGGCAAGGTCGCCATAAATCCGGCAAGGTCGCCATATTTCCGGCAAGGTCGCCATAAATCCGGCGAGGTCGCCATATTTCCGGCAATGTCGCCATAAATCCGGCGAGGTCGCCATATTTCCGGCAAGGTCGCCATATTTCCGGCAAGTTCGCCACAAATTCTGCGAGTTCGCCATATTTCCGGCAAGGTCGCCATAGATACGACAAGGTCACCATAAATCCGGCGAGGTCGCCATATTTCCGGCAAAGTCGCCACAAATCCGGCAAGGTCGCCATAAATCCGGCAAGGTCGCCATATTTCCGGCAAGTTCGCCACAAATCCGGCAAGGTCGCCATATTTCCGGCAAGGTCGCCGTAAATCCGGCAAGGTCGCAACAAATTCGGCGAGGACGCCATATTTCCGGCAAGGTCGCCATAAATCCGGCAAGGTCGCCAAAAATCCGGAGAGGTCGCCATATTTCCGGCAAGGTCGCCATAAATCCGGCAAGGTCGCCATAAATCCGGCGAGGTCGCCATATGTCCGTCAAGGTCGCCATAAATCCGGCAAGGTCGACATATTTCCAGCAAGTTCCCCATAAATCCGGCAAGGTCGCCGCAAATCCGGCAAGGTCGCCATATTTCCGGCGAGGTCATCATATTTCCGGCAAGGTCGCCATAAATACGGCTAGGTCGCCATATTTCCGGCAAGGTCGGCATAAATCCGGCAAGTTCGCCTCAAATCAAGGTCGCCATATTTCCGGCAAGTTCGCCATAAATCCGACAAGGTCGCCACAAATCCGGCGAGATCGCCATATTTCCGGCAAGGTCGGCACAAATCCGACAAGGTCGCCATAAATCCGGGAAAGTCGCCACAAATCCGGCAAGGTCGCCATATTTCCGGCAAGGTCGCCAGAAATCCGACAATGTCGCCATATTTCCGGCAAAGTCGTCATAAATCCGGCAAGGTCGCCACAAATCCGGGAAGGTCGGCATAAATCCGGCAAGGTCGCCACAAACCCGACAATGTCGCCATATTTCCGGCAAGGTCGCCACATTTCCGGCAAGGTCGCCATAAATCCGGCAAGGTCGCCACAAATCAGGCATGGTCGCTACATTACCGGCAAGGTCGCCATAATTCCAGCAAGGTCGCCACAAGTCCGGCAAGGTTGCCACATTTCCGGCAAGGTCGACATAAATCAGGCAAGGTCGCCACAAACCCGGCAAGGTAGCCACATTTCGTCAAGGTCGCCTTGAATCCGGCAAGTTCGACACAAATCCGGCAAGGTCACAACATATCGGCAAGCTCGCCATAAATCCGGCATCGTCGTCACAAATCCGGCAAGGTCGCCATATTTCCGGCAAGGTTGCCACAAATCCGGAAAGGTCGTCATAAATCCGGCAAGGCCGCCATAAATCCGGCAAGGTCGTCAGAAATCAGGCAACGTCGCCATATTTCCGGCAAGGTCGCCACATATCCGGCAAGGTCGCCACAAACCCGGCAAGGTCACCATATTTCCGACAAGGTCGCCATAAATCCGGCAATGTTGCCACAAATCCGGCAAGGTCGCCATATTTCCGGCAAGTTCGCCACAAATCCGGCAAGGTCGCCATATTTCCGGCAAGGTCGCCGTAAATCCGGCAAGGTCGCAACAAATTCGGCGAGGACGCCATATTTCCGGCAAGGTCGCCATAAATCCGGCAAGGTCGCCAAAAATCCGGAGAGGTCGCCATATTTCCGGCAAGGTCGCCATAAATCCGGCAAGGTCGCCATAAATCCGGCGAGGTCGCCATATGTCCGTCAAGGTCGCCATAAATCCGGCAAGGTCGACATATTTCCAGCAAGTTCCCCATAAATCCGGCAAGGTCGCCGCAAATCCGGCAAGGTCGCCATATTTCCGGCGAGGTCATCATATTTCCGGCAAGGTCGCCATAAATACGGCTAGGTCGCCATATTTCCGGCAAGGTCGGCATAAATCCGGCAAGTTCGCCTCAAATCAAGGTCGCCATATTTCCGGCAAGGTCGCCATAAATCCGACAAGGTCGCCACAAATCCGGCGAGATCGCCATATTTCCGGCAAGGTCGGCACAAATCCGACAAGGTCGCCATAAATCCGGGAAAGTCGCCACAAATCCGGCAAGGTCGCCATATTTCCGGCAAGGTCGCCAGAAATCCGACAATGTCGCCATATTTCCGGCAAAGTCGTCATAAATCCGGCAAGGTCGCCACAAATCCGGGAAGGTCGGCATAAATCCGGCAAGGTCGCCACAAACCCGACAATGTCGCCATATTTCCGGCAAGGTCGCCACATTTCCGGCAAGGTCGCCATAAATCCGGCAAGGTCGCCACAAATCAGGCATGGTCGCTACATTACCGGCAAGGTCGCCATAATTCCAGCAAGGTCGCCACAAGTCCGGCAAGGTTGCCACATTTCCGGCAAGGTCGACATAAATCAGGCAAGGTCGCCACAAACCCGGCAAGGTAGCCACATTTCGTCAAGGTCGCCTTGAATCCGGCAAGTTCGACACAAATCCGGCAAGGTCACAACATATCGGCAAGCTCGCCATAAATCCGGCATCGTCGTCACAAATCCGGCAAGGTCGCCATATTTCCGGCAAGGTTGCCACAAATCCGGAAAGGTCGTCATAAATCCGGCAAGGCCGCCATAAATCCGGCAAGGTCGTCAGAAATCAGGCAACGTCGCCATATTTCCGGCAAGGTCGCCACATATCCGGCAAGGTCGCCACAAACCCGGCAAGGTCACCATATTTCCGACAAGGTCGCCATAAATCCGGCAATGTTGCCACAAATCCGGCAAGGTCGCCATATTTCCGGCAAGGTCGCCATAAATCCGGGAACGTCGCCACAAATCCGGCAAAGTCGCCATATTTCCGGCAAGGTCGCCATAAATCCGGCAAGGTCGCCATATTTCCGGCAAGGTCGCCATAAATCCGGCGAGGTCGCCATATTTCCGGCAAGGTCGCCATAAATCCGGCGAGGTCGCCATATTTCCGGCAATGTCGCCATATTTCCGGCAAGTTCGCCACAAATTCGGCGAGTTCGCCATATTTCCGGCAAGGTCGCCGTACATCCGGCAAGTTCGCAACAAATTCGGCGAGGACGCCATATTTCCGGCAAGGTCGCCATAAATCCGGCAAGGTCGCCAAAAATCCGGAGAGGTCGCCATATTTCCGGCAAGGTCGCCATAAATCCGGCAAGGTCGCCATAAATCCGGCGAG
Source organism: Malacoraja senta (assembly GCA_038087875.1). NCBI lineage: Eukaryota > Metazoa > Chordata > Chondrichthyes > Rajiformes > Rajidae > Malacoraja > Malacoraja senta. The sequence continues at coordinate 120,689 of JAXLNO010002920.1, read as the reverse complement.
GTCGCCATATGTCCATCAAGGTCGCCATAAATCCGGCAAGGTCGACATATTTCCAGCAAGTTCCCCATAAATCCGGCAAGGTCGCCGCAAATCCGGCAAGGTCGCCATATTTCCGGCGTGGTCGTCATATTTCCGGCAAGGTCGCCATAAATACGGCTAGGTCGCCATATTTCCGGCAAGGTCGGCATAAATCCGGCAAGTTCGCCTCAAATCAAGGTCGCCATATTTCCGGCAAGGTCGCCATAAATCCGACAAGGTCGCCACAAATCCGGCGAGATCGCCATATTTCCGGCAAGGTCGCCACAAATCCGGCAATGTCGCCATAAATCCGGCGAGGTCGCCATATTTCCGGCACGGTCGCCACAAATCCGGCAAGGTCGCCATAAATCCGGCGAGGTCGCCATATTTCCGGCAAGGTCGCCATAAAACCGGCAAGGTCGCCATAATTCGGGCAAGGTCCCCATAAATCCGGCAAGGTCGCCACAAATCCGGCAAGGTCGCCATATTTCCGGCGAGGTCGTCATATTTCCGGCAAGGTCGCCACAAATCCGGCGAGGTCGCCATATTTCCGTCATGGTCGCCATAAATCCGGCAAGTTCGCAACATATCCGGCGAGGACGCCATATTTCCGGCAAGGTCCCCATAAATCCGGCAAGGTCGCCATAAATCCGGCGAGCTCGCCATAATCCCGGCAAGGTCGCCACAAATCCGGAAAGGTCGACATAAATCCGGCAAGGTCGCCATAAATCCGGCAAGGTCGTCAGAAATCCGGCAAGGTCGCCATTTTTCCGGAAAAAGTCGCCATAAATCCCGCAAGGCCGCCACAAATCCGGCAAGGTCGACATATTTCCAGCAAGGTCTCCATAAATCCAGCAATGTCGCCACAAAGCCGGCAAGGTCGCCATATTTCCGGCGAGTTCGTCATAAATCCCGCAAGGTCGCCACAAATCCGGCCAGGTCGCCATATTTCTGGGAAGGTCGCCATATATCCGGCGAAGTTGCCATATATCCGGCAAGGTCGGCATAAATCCGGCAAGGCCGCCACAAATCCGGCAAGGTCGCCATATTTCCGGCAATGTAGCCAGAAATCCGCAAGGTCGCCACAAATCCGGCGAAGTAGCCATATTTCCAGCAAGGTCGCCATAAATCCGGCAAGGTCGCCACAAATCCGGCGAGGTCGCCATATTTCCGTCATGGTCGCCATAAATCCGGCAAGTTCGCCACATATCCGGCGAGGACGCCATGTTTTCGGCAAGGTCCCCATAAATCCGGCAAGGTCGCCATAAATGCGGCGAGGTTCGCCACAAATCTGGCAAGGTCGCCATAAATCCGGCGAACTCGCCATATTTCCGGCAAGGTCGCCACAAATCCGGAAAGGTCGACATAAATCCGGCAAGGTCGCCATAAATCCGGCAAGGTCGTCAGAAATCCGGCAACGTCGCCATATTTCCGGCAAGGTCGCCATATATCCGGCAAGGTCGCCACAAACCCGGCAAGGTCGCCATATTTCCGACAAGGTCGCCATAAATCCGGGAGAGTCGCCACAAATCCGGCAAGGTCGCCATATTTCCGGCAAGGTCGCCAGAAATCCGACAATGTCGCCATATTTCCGGCAAGGTCGTCATAAATCCGCCAAGGTCGCCACAAATCCGGCAAGGTCGGCATAAATCCGGCAAGGTCGCCACAAACCCGACAATGTCGCCATATTTCCGGCAAGGTCGCCACATTTCCGGCAAGGTCGCCATAAATCCGGCAAGGTCGCCACAAATCAGGCATGGTCGCTACATTACCGGCAAGGTCGCCATAATTCCAGCAAGGTCGCCACAAATCCGGCAAGGTTGCCACATTTCCGGCAAGGTCGACATAAATCAGGCAAGGTCGCCACAAACCCGGCAAGGTACCCACATTTCGTCAAGGTCGCCTTGAATCCGGCAAGGTCGACACAAATCCGGCAAGGTCACAACATATCGGCAAGCTCGCCATAAATCCGGCATCGTCGTCACAAATCCGGCAAGGTCGCCATATTTCCGGCAAGGTTGCCACAAATCCGGAAAGGTCGTCATAAATCCGGCAAGGCCGCCATAAATCCGGCAAGGTCGTCAGAAATCAGGCAACGTCGCCATATTTCCGGCAAGGTCGCCACATATCCGGCAAGGTCGCCACAAACCCGGCAAGGTCGCCATATTTCCGACAAGGTCGCCATAAATCCGGCAATGTCGCCACAAATCCGGCAAGGACGCCATATTTCCGGCAAGGTCGCCATAAATCCGGGAACGTCGCCACAAATCCGGCAAAGTCGCCATATTTCCGGCAAGGTCGCCATAAATCCGGCAAGGTCGCCATATTTCCGGCAAGGTCGCCATAAATCCGGCGAGGTCGCCATATTTCCGGCAATGTCGCCATAAATCCGGCGAGGTCGCCATATTTCCGGCAAGGTCGCCATATTTCCGGCAAGTTCGCCACAAATTCTGCGAGTTCGCCATATTTCCGGCAAGGTCGCCATAGATACGACAAGGTCACCATAAATCCGGCGAGGTCGCCATATTTCCGGCAAAGTCGCCACAAATCCGGCAAGGTCGCCATAAATCCGGCAAGGTCGCCATATTTCCGGCAAGTTCGCCACAAATCCGGCAAGGTCGCCATATTTCCGGCAAGGTCGCCGTAAATCCGGCAAGGTCGCAACAAATTCGGCGAGGACGCCATATTTCCGGCAAGGTCGCCATAAATCCGGCAAGGTCGCCAAAAATCCGGAGAGGTCGCCATATTTCCGGCAAGGTCGCCATAAATCCGGCAAGGTCGCCATAAATCCGGCGAGGTCGCCATATGTCCAGCAAGTTCCCCATAAATCCGGCAAGGTCGCCGCAAATCCGGCAAGGTCGCCATATTTCCGGCGAGGTCGTCATATTTCCGGCAAGGTCGCCATAAATACGGCTAGGTCGCCATATTTCCGGCAAGGTCGGCATAAATCCGGCAAGTTCGCCTCAAATCAAGGTCGCCATATTTCCGGCAAGGTCGCCATAAATCCGACAAGGTCGCCACAAATCCGGCGAGATCGCCATATTTCCGGCAAGGTCGGCACAAATCCGACAAGGTCGCCATAAATCCGGGAAAGTCGCCACAAATCCGGCAAGGTCGCCATATTTCCGGCAAGGTCGCCAGAAATCCGACAATGTCGCCATATTTCCGGCAAAGTCGTCATAAATCCGGCAAGGTCGCCACAAATCCGGCAAGGTCGGCATAAATCCGGCAAGGTCGCCACAAACCCGACAATGTCGCCATATTTCCGGCAAGGTCGCCACATTTCCGGCAAGGTCGCCATAAATCCGGCAAGGTCGCCACAAATCAGGCATGGTCGCTACATTACCGGCAAGGTCGTCATAATTCCAGCAAGGTCGCCACAAGTCCGGCAAGGTTGCCACATTTCCGGCAAGGTCGACATAAATCAGGCAAGGTCGCCACAAACCCGGCAAGGTAGCCACATTTCGTCAAGGTCGCCTTGAATCCGGCAAGGTCGACACAAATCCGGCAAGGTCACAACATATCGGCAAGCTCGCCATAAATCCGGCATCGTCGTCACAAATCCGGCAAGGTCGCCATATTTCCGGCAAGGTTGCCACAAATCCGGAAAGGTCGTCATAAATCCGGCAAGGCCGCCATAAATCCGGCAAGGTCGTCAGAAATCAGGCAACGTCGCCATATTTCCGGCAAGGTCGCCACATATCCGGCAAGGTCGCCACAAACCCGGCAAGGTCGCCATATTTCCGACAAGGTCGCCATAAATCCGGCAATGTTGCCACAAATCCGGCAAGGTCGCCATATTTCCGGCAAGGTCGCCATAAATCCGGGAACGTCGCCACAAATCCGGCAAAGTCGCCATATTTCCGGCAAGGTCGCCATAAATCCGGCAAGGTCGCCATATTTCCGGCAAGGTCGCCATAAATCCGGCGAGGTCGCCATATTTCCGGCAAGGTCGCCATAAATCCGGCGAGGTCGCCATATTTCCGGCAATGTCGCCATATTTCCGGCAAGTTCGCCACAAATTCGGCGAGTTCGCCATATTTCCGGCAAGGTCGCCATAGATACGACAAGGTCACCATAAATCCGGCGAGGTCGCCATATTTCCGGCAAAGTCACCACAAATCCGGCAAGGTCGCCATAAATCCGGCAAGGTCGCCATATTTCCGGCAAGTTCGCCACAAATCCGGCAAGGTCGCCATATTTCCGGCAAGGTCGCCGTACATCCGGCAAGTTCGCAAAAAATTCGGCGAGGACGCCATATTTCCGGCAAGGTCGCCATAAATCCGGCAAGGTCGCCAAAAATCCGGAGAGGTCGCCATATTTCCGGCAAGGTCGCCATAAATCCGGCAAGGTCGCCATAAATCCGGCGAGGTCGCCATATGTCCATCAAGGTCGCCATAAATCCGGCAAGGTCGACATATTTCCAGCAAGTTCCCCATAAATCCGGCAAGGTCGCCGCAAATCCGGCAAGGTCGCCATATTTCCGGCGTGGTCGTCATATTTCCGGCAAGGTCGCCATAAATACGGCTAGGTCGCCATATTTCCGGCAAGGTCGGCATAAATCCGGCAAGTTCGCCTCAAATCAAGGTCGCCATATTTCCGGCAAGGTCGCCATAAATCCGACAAGGTCGCCACAAATCCGGCGAGATCGCCATATTTCCGGCAAGGTCGCCACAAATCCGGCAATGTCGCCATAAATCCGGCGAGGTCGCCATATTTCCGGCACGGTCGCCACAAATCCGGCAAGGTCGCCATATATCCGGCGAGGTCGCCATATTTCCGGCAAGGTCGCCACAAAACCGGCAAGGTCGCCATAATTCGGGCAAGGTCGCCATAAATCCGGCATGGTCGCCATAAATCCGGCGAGGTCGCCATATTTCCGGCAAGGTCGCCATATATCCGGCAAGGTCGCCATATATCCGGCAAGGTCGCCATAAATTCGGCGGGGTCGCCATATTTCCGGCAAGGCCGCCACAAATTCGGCAAGATCGCCATAAATCCGGCAAGGTCGCCAGACATCAGGAAAGGTCGTCATATTTCCGGCAAGGTCGCCATATATCCGGCAAGGTCGCCACAAATCCGGCAAGGTCGCCATATCTCCGGCAAGGTAGCCAGAAATCCGCAAGGTCGCCACAAATCCGGCGAAGTAGCCATATTTCCGGCAAGGTCGCCATAAATCCGGCAAGGTCGCCACAAATCCGGCGAGGTCGCCATATTTCCGGCATGGTCGGCATAAATCCGGCAAGGTCGCCATAAATCCGGCGAGGTCGCCATGTGTCCGTCAAGGTCGCCATAAATCCGGCAAGGTAGCCATAAATCCGGCAAGGTCGCCATATTTCCGGCAAGGTCGCCACAAATCCGGCCAGGGCGCCATAATTCCGGCAAGGTCGCCATAAATCAGGCAAAGTAGCCACAAATCCGGCAAGGTCGCCATTTTTCCGGCAAGGTCGCCATAAATCCCGCAAGGTCGCCACAAATCCGGCAAGGTCGACATATTTCCAGCAACGGCTCCATAAATCCGGCAAGGTCGCCACAAATCCGGCAAGGTCGCCATATTTCCGGCGAGGTCGTCATAAATCCCGCAAGGTCGCCCCAAATCCGGCAAGGTCGCCATATTTCCGGCAAGGTCGCCAGAAATCCGCAAGGTCGCCACAAATCCGGCGAAGTAGCCATATTTCCGGCAAGGTCGCCATAAATGCGGCAAGGTCGTCACAAATCCGGCGAGGTCGCCATATTTCCGGCATGGTCGGCATAAATCCGGCAAGGTCGCCATAAATCCGGCAAGGTCGCCATATGTCCGTCAAGGTCGCCATAAATCCGGCAAGGTAGCCATAAATCCGGCAAGGTCGCCATATTCCGGCAAGGTCGCCACAAATCCGGCCAGGGCGCCATAATTCCGGCAAGGTCGCCATAAATCAGGCAAAGTAGCCACAAATCCGGCAAGGTCGCCATTTTTCCGGCAAGGTCGCCATAAATCCCGCAAGGTCGCCATATTTCCAGCAACATCTCCATAAATCCGGCAAGTTCGCCTCAAATCAAGGTCGCCATATTTCCGGCAAGGTCGCCATAAATTCGACAAGGTCGCCACAAATCCGGCGAGGTCGCCATATTTCCGGCAAGGTCGCCACAAATCCGGCAAGGTCGCCATAAATCCGGCGAGGTCGCCATATTTCCGACAAGGTCGCCACAAATCCGGCGAGGTCGCCATATTTCCGGCAAGGTCGCCACAAATCCGGAAAGGTCACCATAAATCCGGCAAGTTCGCCACAAAACCGGCAAGGTCGCCATAATTCGGGCAAGGACGCCATAAATCCGGCATGGTCGCCATAAATCCGGCGAAGTCGCCACATTTCCGGCAAGGTCCTAAATCCGGCGAGGCCGCCATAAATCCGGCGTGGTCGCCATATTTCCGGCAAGGTCGCCATAAATCCGGCGAGGTCGCCATAAATCCGTCAAGGTCGCCATATTTCCGGCAAGGACGCCATAAATCCGGCGAGGTCGCCATATTTCCGGCAAGGTCGCCATATATCCGGCAAGGTCGCCATATATCCGGCGAAGTCGCCACAAATCCGGCAAGGTCCTAAATCCGGCGAGGCCGCCATAAATCCGGCGAGGTCGCCATATTTCCGGCAAGGACACCATAAATCCGGCGAGTTCGCCATAAATCCGGCAAGGTCGCCATATTTCCGGCAAGGACGCCATAAATCCGGCGAGGTCGCCATATTTCCGGCAAGGTCGCCATATATCCGGCAAGGTCGCCATATATCCGGCAAGGTCGCCATAAATTCGGCGGGGTCGCCATATTTCCGGCAAGGCCGCCACAAATTCGGCAAGGTCGCCATAAATCCGGCAAGGTCGTCATATTTCCGGCAAGGTCGCCATATATCCGGCAAGGTCGCCACAAATCCGGAAAGGTCGCCATATCTCCGGCATGGTCGGCATAAATCCGGCAAGGTCGCCATAAATCCGGCGAGGTCGCCATATGTCCGTCAAGGTCGCCATAAATCCGGCAAGGTCGCCATAATTCGGGCAAGGTCGCCATAAATCCGGCATGGTCGCTATAAATCCGGCGAAGTCGCCACAAATCCGGCAAGGTCCTAAATCCGGCGAGGCCGCCATAAATCCGGCGAGGTCGCCATATTTCCGGCAAGGACACCATAAATCCGGCGAGTTCGCCATAAATCCGGCAAGGTCGCCATATTTCCGGCAAGGACGCCATAAATCCGGAGATGTCGCCATATTTCCGGCAAGGTCGCCATATATCCGGCAAGGTCGCCATATATCCGGGAAGGTCGCCATAAATTCGGCGGGGTCGCCATATTTCCGGCAAGGCCGCCACAAATTCGGCAAGGTCGCCATAAATCCGGCAAGGTCGCCAGAAATCAGGAAAGGTCGTCATATTTCCGGCAAGGTCGCCATATATCCGGCAAGGTCGCCACAAATCCGGCAAGGTCGCCATATCTCCGGCAAGGTAGCCGGAAATCAGCAAGGTCGCCACAAATCCGGCGAAGTAGCCATATTTCCGGCAAGGTCGCCATAAATCCGGCAAGGTCGCCACAAGTCCGGCGAGGTCGCCATATTTCCGGCATGGTCTGCTTAAACCGGGCAAGGTCGCCACAAATCCGGCCAGGTCGCCATATGTCCGTCAAGGTCGCCATAAATCCGGCAAGGTAGCCATAAATCCGGCAAGGTCGCCATATTTCCGGCAAGGTCGCCACAAATCCGGCCAGGGCGCCATAATTCCGGCAAGGTCGCCATAAATCAGGCAAAGTAGCCACAAATCCGGCAAGGTCGCCATTTTTCCGGCAAGGTCGCCATAAATCCCGCAAGGTCGCCACAAATCCGTCAAGGTCGACATATTTCCAGCAACGTCTCCATAAATCCGGCAAGGTCGCCACAAATCCGGCAAGGTCGCCATATTTCCGGCGAGGTCGTCATAAATCCCGCAAGGTCGCCACAAATCCGGCAAGGTCGCCATATTTCCGGCAAGGTCGCCAGAAATCCGCAAGGTCGCCACAAATCCGGCGAAGTAGCCATAAATCCGGCAAGGTCGCCACAAATCCGGCGAGGTCGCCATATTTCCGGCATGGTCGGCATAAATCCGGCAAGGTCGCCATAAATCCGGCAAGGTCACCATATGTCCGTCAAGGTCGCCATAAATCCGGCAAGGTAGCCATAAATCCGGCAAGGTCGCCATATTTCCGGCAAGGTCGCCACAAATCCGGCCAGGGCGCCATAATTCCGGCAAGGTCGCCATAAATCCGGCAAGTTCGCCACAAAACCGGCAAGGTCGCCATAATTCGGGCAAGGTCGCCATAAATCCGGCATGGTCGCAATAAATCCGGCGAAGTCGCCACATTTCCGGCAAGGTCCTAAATCCGGCGAGGCCGCCATAAATCCGGCGAGGTCGCCATATTTCCGGCAAGGTCGCCATAAATCCGGCGAGATCGCCATAAATCCGGCAAGGTCGCCATATTTCCGGCAAGGACGCCATAAATCCGGCGAGGTCGCCATATTTCCGGCAAGGTCGCCATATATCCGGCAAGGTCGCCATATATCCGGCAAGGTCGCCATAAATTCGGCGGGGTCGCCATATTTCCGGCAAGGTCGCCACAAATCCGGCGAGGTCGCCATATTTCCGGCATGGTCGGCATAAATCCGGCAAGGTCGCCATAAATCCGGCGAGGTCGCCATATGTCCGTCAAGGTCGCCATAAATCCGGCAACGTAGCCATAAATCCGGCAAGGTCGCCATATTTCCGGCAAGGTAGCCACAAATCCGGCCAGGGCGCCATAATTCCGGCAAGGTCGCCATAAATCAGGCAAAGTAGCCACAAATCCGGCAAGGTCGCCATTTTTCCGGCAAGGTCGCCATAAATCCCGCAAGATCGCCACAAATCCGGCAAGGTCTACATATTTCCGGCAAGGACGCCATAAAACCGGCAAGGTCGCCAAAATCCGGCGAGGTCGCCATATTTCCGTCAAGGTCGCCATAAATCCGGCAAGGTCGCCAAAAATCCGGCAAGGTCGCCACAAATCCGGCAAGGTCGCCACATTTCCGGCAAGGTCGCCATAAATCCGGCAAGATCGCCACAAACCGACAAGTTCGCTTGAAATCCGGCAAGGTCGCCACATTTCCGGCAAGGTCGCCATAAACCCGGCAAGGTCGCCACAAATCAGACAAAGTCGCCACATTTCCGGCAAGTTCGCCATAAATCAGGCATGGTGGCCACAAATCAGGGAAGGTCGCCATATTTCCGGCGAGGTCGCCATAAATCCGGCAAGATGGCATCAAATCCGGCAAGGTCGCCATATTTCCGGCGAGGTCGCCATAAATCCGGCAAGGAGGCCACAAATGCGGCAAGGTCGCCACATTTACGGCGAGGTCGCCATAAATCCGACAAGGTCGCCATAAACCCGGCAAGGTCGCCACATTTCCGGCGAGGTGGCCATAAATCCGGCAAGGTCGCCACAAATTCGGCAAGGTCGCTATAAATCCGGCGAGTTCGCCATAAATCCGGCAAGGTCGCCATATTTCCGGCAAGGACGCCATAAATCCGGCGAGGTCGCCATATTTCCGGCAACGTCGCCATATATCCGGCAAGTTCGCCATTTATCCGGCAAGGTCGCCATAAATTCGGCGGGGTCGCCATATTTCCGGCAAGGCCGCCACAAATCCGGCGAGGTCGCCATAAATCCGGCAAGGTCGCCATATTTCCGGCAAGGACGCCATAAATCCGGCGAGGTCGCCATATTTCCGGCAAGGTCGCCATATATCCGGCAAGGTCGCCATATATCCGGCAAGGTCGCCATAAATTCGGCGGGGTCGCCATATTTCCGGCAAGGCCGCCACAAATTCGGCAAGGTCGCCATGAATCCGGCAAGGTCGCCAGAAATCAGGAACGTCGTCATAATTCCGGCAAGGTCGCCATATATCCGGCGAAGTCGCCACAAATACGGCAAGGTCGCCATATCTCCGGCAAGGTAGCCAGAAATCCGCAAGGTCGCCATAAATCCGGCGAGGTCGCCATATTTCCGGCATGGTCGGCATAAATCCGGCAAGGTCGCCATAAACCCGGCGAGGTCGCCATATGTCCGTCAAGGTCGCCGTAAATCCGGCAAGGTAGCCATAAATCCGGCAAGGTCGCCACTTTTCCGGCAAGGTCGCCATAAACCCGGCAAGGTCGCCACAAATCAGACAAAGTCGCCACATTTCCGGCAAGTTCGCCATAAATCCGGCATGGAGGCCACAAATCAGGGAAGGTCGCCATATTTCCGGCGAGGTCGCCATAAATCCGGCAAGATGGCATCAAATCCGGCAAGGTCGCCATATTTCCGGCGAGGTCGCCATAAATCCGGCAAGGAGGCCACAAATGCGGCAAGGTCGCCACATTTACGGCGAGGTCGCCATAAATCCGACAAGGTCGCCATAAACCCGGCAAGGTCGCCACATTTCCGGCGAGGTCGCCATAAATCCGGCAAGGTCGCCACAAATTCGGCAAGGTCGCTATAAATCCGGCGAGTTCGCCATAAATCCGGCAAGGTCGCCATATTTCCGGCAAGGACGCCATAAATCCGGCGAGGTCGCCATATTTCCGGCAACGTCGCCATATATCCGGCAAGTTCGCCATATATCCGGCAAGGTCGCCATAAATTCGGCGGGGTCGCCATATTTCCGGCAAGGCCGCCACAAATCCGGCGAGGTCGCCATAAATCCGGCAAGGTCGCCATATTAGCGGCAAGGACGCCATAAATCCGGCGAGGTCGCCATATTTCCGGCAAGGTCGCCATATATCCGGCAAGGTCGCCATATATCCGGCAAGGTCGCCATAAATTCGGCGGGGTCGCCATATTTCCGGCAAGGCCGCCACAAATTCGGCAAGGTCGCCATGAATCCGGCAAGGTCGCCAGAAATCAGGAACGTCGTCATAATTCCGGCAAGGTCGCCATATATCCGGCGAAGTCGCCACAAATCCGGCAAGGCCGCCATATCTCCGGCAAGGTAGCCAGAAATCCGCAAGGTCGCCATAAATCCGGCGAGGTCGCCATATTTCCGGCATGGTCGGCATAAATCCGGCAAGGTCGCCATAAACCCGGCGAGGTCGCCATATGTCCGTCAAGGTCGCCGTAAATCCGGCAAGGTAGCCATAAATCCGGCAAGGTCGCCATATTTCCGGCAAGGTCGCCACAAATCCCGCCAGGGCGCCATAATTCCGGCAAGGTCGCCATAAATCAGGCAAAGTAGCCACAAATCCGGCAAGGTCGCCATTTTTCCGGCAAGGTCGCCATAAATCCCGCAAGGTCGCCACAAATCCGGCAAGGTCGACATATTTCCGGCAAGGACGCCATAAAACCGGCGAGGTCGCCATATTTCCGGCAACGTCGCCATATATCCGGCAAGTTCGCCATATATCCGGCAAGGTCGCCATAAATTCGGCGGGGTCGCCATATTTCCGGCAAGGCCGCCACAAATCCGGCGAGGTCGCCATAAATCCGGCAAGGTCGCCATATTAGCGGCAAGGACGCCATAAATCCGGCGAGGTCGCCATATTTCCGGCAAGGTCGCCATATATCCGGCAAGGTCGCCATATATCCGGCAAGGTCGCCATAAATTCGGCGGGGTCGCCATATTTCCGGCAAGGCCGCCACAAATTCGGCAAGGTCGCCATGAATCCGGCAAGGTCGCCAGAAATCAGGAACGTCGTCATAATTCCGGCAAGGTCGCCATATATCCGGCGAAGTCGCCACAAATCCGGGAAGGCCGCCATATCTCCGGCAAGGTAGCCAGAAATCCGCAAGGTCGCCATAAATCCGGCGAGGTCGCCATATTTCCGGCATGGTCGGCATAAATCCGGCAAGGTCGCCATAAACCCGGCGAGGTCGCCATATGTCCGTCAAGGTCGCCGTAAATCCGGCAAGGTAGCCATAAATCCGGCAATGTCGCCATATTTCCGGCAAGGTCGCCACAAATCCCGCCAGTGCGCCATAATTCCGGCAAGGTCGCCATAAATCAGGCAAAGTAGCCACAAATCCGGCAAGGTCGCCATTTTTCCGGCAAGGTCGCCATAAATCCCGCAAGGTCGCCACAAATCCGGCAAGGTCGACATATTTCCGGCAAGGACGCCATAAAACCGGCAAAGTCGCCAAAATCCGGCGAGGTCGCCATATTTCCGTCAAGGTCGCCATAAATCGGGCAAGGTCGCCAAAAATCCGGCAAGGTCGCCACAAATCCGGCAAGGTCGCCACATTTCCGGCAAGGTCGCCATAAATCCGGCAAGATCGCCACAAACCGACAAGGTCGCTTGAAATCCGGCCAAGGTCGCCACATTTCCGGCAAGGTCGCCATAAACCCGGCAAGGTCGCCACAAATCAGGGAAGGTCGCCATATTTCCGGCGAGGTCGCCATAAATCCGGCAAGATGGCATCAAATCCGGAAAGGTCGCCATATTTCCGGCGAGGTCGCCATAAATCCGGCAAGGAGGCCACAAATGCGACAAGGTCGCCACATTTACGGCGAGGTCGCCATAAATCCGACAAGGTCGCCATAAACCCGGCAAGGTCGCCACATTTCCGGCGAGGTCGCCATAAATCCGGCAAGGTCGCCACAAATTCGGCAAGGTCGCCATAAATCCTGCGAGTTCGCCATAAATCCGGCAAGGTCGACATATTTCCGGCAAGGACGCCATAAAACCGGCAAGGTCGCCAAAGTTCGGCGAGGTCGCCATATTTCCGTCAAGGTCGCCATAAATCCGGCAAGGTCGCCAAAAATCCGGCAAGGTCGCCACAAATCCGGCAAGGTCGCCACATTTCCGGCAAGGTCGCCATAAATCCGGCAAGATCGCCACAAACCGACAAGGTCGCTTGAAATCCGGCAAGGTCGCCACATTTCCGGCAAGGTCACCATAAACCCGGCAAGGTCGCCACAAATCAGACAAAGTCGCCACATTTCCGGCAAGTTCGCCATAAATCCGGCATGGTGGCCACAAATCAGGGAAGGTCGCCATATTTCCGGCGAGGTCGCCATAAATCCGGCAAGATGGCATCAAATCCGGCAAGGTCGCCATATTTCCGGCGAGGTCGCCACAAATCCGGCAGGAGGCCACAAATGCGGCAAGGTCGCCACATTTACGGCGAGGTCGCCATAAATCCGACAAGGTCGCCATAAACCCGGCAAGGTCGCCACATTTCCGGCGAGGTCGCCATAAATCCGGCATGGTCGCCACAAATTCGGCAAGGTCGCTATAAATCCGGCGAGTTCGCCATAAATCCGGCAAGGTCGCCATATTTCCGGCAAGGACGCCATAAATCCGGCGAGGTCGCCATATTTCCGGCAAGGTCGCCATATATCCGGCAAGGTCGCCATATATCCGGCAAGGTCGCCATAAATTCGGCGGGTCGCCATATTTCCGGCAAGGCCGCCACAAATTCGGCAAGGTCGCCATATATCCGGCAAGGTCGCCAGAAATCAGGAAAGGTCGTCATATTTCCGGCAAGGTCGCCATATTTCAGAACTGCTGTAGATTTGGGAGCAACAGCAGCAGGAGATTAGCAAGAGATACGACTGATTGGCTCTAGCCCGTGGGAGGAGAGAAGTGAGTCAGAGGGGGGAAAAACAGTTGAAAAGTAGAAGCCAAGCACAGGCAGACTTTATTCAGAACTGCTGTAGATTTGGGAGCAACAGCAGCAGGAGATTAGCAAGAGATACGACTGATTGGCTCTAGCCCGAGTGGGAGGAGAGAAGTGAGTCAGAGGGGGAAAAACAGTTGAAAAGTAGAAGCCAAGCACAGGCAGACTTTATTCAGAACTGCTGTAGATTTGGGAACAACAGCAGCAGGAGATTAGCAAGAGATACGACTGATTGGCTCTAGCCCGAGTGGGAGGAGAGAAGTGAGTCAGAGGGGGGAAAAACAGTTGAAAAGTAGAAGCCAAGCACAGGCAGACTTTATTCAGAACTGCTGTAGATTTGGGAGCAACAGCAGCAGGAGATTAGCAAGAGATACGACTGATTGGCTCTAGCCCGAGTGGGAGGACAGAAGTGAGTCAGAGGGGGGAAAAACAGTTGAAAAGTAGAAGCCAAGCACAGGCAGACTTTATTCAGGAACTGCTGTAGATTTGGGAACAACAGCAGCAGGAGATTAGCAAGAGATACGACTGATTGGCTCTAGCCCGAGTGGGAGGAGAGAAGTGAGTCAGAGGGGGGAAAAAAACAGTTGAAAAGTAGAAGCCAAGCACAGGCAGACTTTATTCAGAACTGCTGTAGATTTGGGAGCAACAGCAGCAGGAGATTAGCAAGAGATACGACTGATTGGCTCTAGCCCGAGTGGGAGGAGAGAAGTGAGTCAGAGGGGGGAAAAACAGTTGAAAAGTAGAAGCCAAGCACAGGCAGACTTTATTCAGAACTGCTGTAGATTTGGGAACAACAGCAGCAGGAGATTAGCAAGAGATACGACTGATTGGCTCTAGCCCGAGTGGGAGGAGAGAAGTGAGTCAGAGGGGGAAAAACAGTTGAAAAGTAGAAGCCAAGCACAGGCAGACTTTATTCAGAACTGCTGTAGATTTGGGAGCAACAGCAGCAGGAGATTAGCAAGAGATACGACTGATTGGCTCTAGCCCGAGTGGGAGGAGAGAAGTGAGTCAGTGCCGGGAAAACAGTTGAAAACTGAGGAATTTTGTTTGTAAATTGGTGAATCAGGCAATTTATCCGTCAATTTAAGCAAGACGGCTCTTAGCGAGCGGCAGTGAGTGAGCGGCCTTGTGAGGGAAGTGCCCTGTGAGAAAAGTGTGAGTCTTCGGCGAGGAGAGGACACCACGCAATACGCTGAGAGGTAGAGACAAAAGAAGGAGATGTCAGGCAAGCTGATTCAGTGCGATGATTGCAGTATGTGGGAGGTCAAGGACACCGCTGGTGCCTCTGGCTGCTACAAATGCGAGAAGTGCATCCAGGTAGAGCTCCTGAAGGGCCGTGTTGGGGAACTGGAGAAGCAAGTGGATGACCTCCGGTTCGTCCGAGAAACGGAGTCGTTCCTCGACAAGTCCTACAGTACGATTGTTACACCTAAGGTACTGGAAGAGAGAAGGTGGGAGACGGTGAGAAAGGGAGGGAAGCATGGAATGCCAACGTCCCCGGGTGTTGTACCTTCTTGTGAACAGGTTCACCCACTTAGAAGCTGTTGGGACAGAAGACGTGTTTACACTGAGCGGCGGACTGGCTTGCGATGCGAATAGGGGCTGTTGAGCCCAAAACCAAAAAGGCCTAAGGCAGGCAACGCCATTGTAGTGGGAGACTCCATTGTGAGAGGTACGGACAGGGGTTTCTGTGGCAACAGACGGGATGCGAGGATGGTGTGCTGCCTTCCTGGTGCCAGGATCCAGGATGTCACGGACAGAGTGCAGACAATCCTCAAGGGCGAAGGTGAACATCCGGAAGTGGTAGTGCATGTCGGCACAAACGATGTCGGAAAGAAGGGGATGAATATTCTGCAGCGTGACTTTAGAGAGCTCGGAAAAATGCTGAAAAGCAGGACCTCCAGGGTTGTTATCTCCGGTTGCTTCCAGTTCCTCGTGCTGGCGAGAGCAGGACAGGGAGAGACGGACCCTGAACGTGTGGCTCAGGACTGGTGCACGGGGCAGGGATTTAGATTCTTAGATCACTGGGATCTGTTTTGGGGTAAGGGGGAACTGTACAAAAGGACGGATTGCATCTTAACAGGTGTGGGACCACCATTCTGGCAGGCATGTTTGCCACTGCTACACGGGTGGTTTTAAACTGAATAAGGGGGGGTGGGGTGTTGAATGGGATAGTGGAGGATGGAGTTAAAGGGAAAGGGTTTCTTAAATGTGTGAGCGTAGAGACAGTGTAAAATGAGGGTAGAAGCAATAGGTAGCAAGGTGAAAAGTAAAAGTGGAAGACAGACAAAACCAGGGCAAAATCAAAAAGGGCCACTTTTCAACATAATTGTATAAGGGGTAAGAGTGTGTAAAAAACAAGCCTGAAGGCTTTGTGTCTCAATGCAAGGAGCATTCGTAATAAGGTGGATGAGTTGAATGTGCGGATAGCTATTAATGACTATGATATAGTTGGGATCACGGAGACATGGCTCCAGGGTGACCAAGGCTGGGAGCTGAACATCCAGGGATATTCAATATTCAGGATAGAGAGAAAGGAAAAGGAGTGGGGTAGCGTTGCTGGTTAGAGAGGAGATTAACGCAGTGGAAAGGAAGGACATTAGCTTGGAGGATGTGGAATCGGTATGGGTAGAGCTGCGAAACACTAAGGGGCAGAAAACGCTGGTGGGTGTTGTGTACAGGCCACCTAGCAGTAGTAGTGAAGTTGGGGATGGCATCAAACAGGAAATTAGAAATGGCGTGCGACAAAGGCAAAACAGTTATAATGGGTGACTTCAATCTACATATAGATTGGGTGAATCAAATTGGCAGGGGTGCTGAGGAAGAGGATTTCTTGGAATGTATGCGGGATAGTTATCTAAATCAACATGTGGAGGAACCAACGAGAGAGCAGGCTATTTTAGACTGGGTATTGAGTAATGAGGAAGGGTTAGTTAGCAGTCTTGTTGTACGTGCCCCCTTGGGCAAGAGTGACCATAATATGGTTGAGTTCTTCATTAGGATGGAGAGTGACATTGTTAATTCAGAAACAATGGTTCTGAACTTAAAGAAAGGTAACTTTGAGGGTATGAGACATGAATTGGCCATGATTGACTGGCAATTAATTCTAAAAGGGTTGACGGTGGACATGCAATGGAAGACATTTAAAGACTGCATGGATGAACTACAAAAATTGTTCATCCCAGTTTGGCAAAAGAATAAATCAGGGAAGGTAGTGCATCCGTGGATAACAAGGGAAATCAGGGATGGTATCAAAGCGAAAGATGATGCGTACAAATTAGCCAGAAAAAGCAGCATACCAGAGGACTGGGAGAAATTCAGAGACCAGCAGAGGAGGACAAAGGGCTTAATTAGGAAAGGAAAAATAGATTATGAAAGAAAACTGGCAGGGAACATAAAAACTGACTGCAAAAGTTTTTATAAATATGTAAAAAGAAAGAGATTAGTTAAAACAAATGTAGGTCCCTTGCAGTCAGAAACAGGTGAGTTGATCATGGGGAACAAGGATATGGCGGACCAATTGAATAACTACTTTGGTTCCGTCTTCACTAAGGAAGACATAAATAATCTGCCGGAAATAGCAGGGGACCGCGGGTCAAAGGAGTTGGAGGAATTGAGTGAAATCCAGGTTAGTCGGGAAGTGGTTTGGGGTAAATTGAATGGATTAAAGGCCGATAAATCCCCAGGGCCAGATAGGCTGCATCCCAGAGTACTTAAGGAAGTAGCTCCAGAAATAGTGGATGCATTAGTAATAATCTTTCAAAATTCTTTAGATTCTGGAGTAGTTCCTGAGGATTGGCGGGTAGCAAACGTAACCCCACTTTTTAAGAAGGGAGGGAGAGAGAAAACGGGGAATTACAGACCAGTTAGTCTAACATCGGTAGTGGGGAAACTGCTAGAGTCAGTTATTAAAGATAGGATAGCAGCACATTTGGAAAGTGGTGAAATCATTGGACAAAGTCAGCATGGATTTACGAAAGGTAAATCATGTCTGACGAATCTTATAGAATTTTTCGAGGATGTAACTAGTAGCGTGGATAGGGGAGAACCAGTGGATGTGGTGTATCTGGACTTCCAGAAGGCTTTCGACAAGGTCCCACATAAGAGATTAGTATACAAACTTAAAGCACATGGCATTGGGGGTTCAGTATTGATGTGGATAGAGAACTGGCTGGCAAACAGGAAGCAAAGAGTAGGAGTAAACGGGTCCTTTTCACAATGGCAGGCAGTGACTAGTGGGGTACCGCAAGGCTCAGTGCTGGGACCCCAGCTATTTACAATATATATTAATGACCTGGATGAGGGAATTGAAGGCAAAATCTCCAAGTTTGCGGATGACACTAAGCTGGGGGGCAGTGTTAGCTGTGAGGAGGATGCTAGGAGACTGCAAGGTGACTTGGATAGGCTGGGTGAGTGGGCAAATGTTTGGCAGATGCAGTATAATGTGGATAAATGTGAGGTTATCCACTTTGGTGGCAAAAACAGGAAAGCAGACTATTTTCTAAATGGTGGCCGACTAGGAAAAGGGGAGATGCAGCGAGACCTGGGTGTCATGGTACACCAGTCATTGAAAGTAGGCATGCAGGTGCAGCAGGCAGTGAAGAAAGCGAATGGTATGTTAGCTTTCATAGCAAAAGGATTTGAGTATAGGAGCAGGGAGGTTCTACTGCAGTTGTACAGGGTCTTGGTGAGACCACACCTGGAGTATTGCGTACAGTTTTGGTCTCCAAATCTGAGGAAGGACATTATTGCCATAGAGGGAGTGCAGAGAAGGTTCACCAGACTGATTCCTGGGATGTCAGGACTGTCTTATGAAGAAAGACTGGATAGACTTGGTTTATACTCTCTAGAATTTAGGAGATTGAGAGGGGATCTTATAGAAACTTACAAAATTCTTAAGGGGTTGGACAGGCTAGATGCAGGAAGATTGCTCCCGATGTTGGGGAAGTCCAGGACAAGGGGTCACAGCTTATGGATAAGGGGGGAATCCTTCAAAACCGAGATGAGAAGAACTTTTTTCACACAGGGAGTGGTGAATCTCTGGAACTCTCTGCCACAGAGGGTAGTCGAGGCCAGTTCATTGGCTATATTTAAGAGGGAGCTAGATGTGGCCCTTGTGGCTAAAGGGATCAGAGGGTATCGAGAGAAGGCAGGTACGGGATACTGAGTTGGATTATCAGCCATGATCATATTGAATGGCGGTGCAGGCTCGAAGGGCCGAATGGCCTACTCCTGCACCTAATTTCTATGTTTCTATGTTTCTATATCCGGCAAGGTAGCCAGAAATCCGCAAGGTCGCCACAAATCCGGCGAAGTAGCCATATTTCCGGCAAGGTCGCCATAAATCCGGCAAGGTCGCCACAAATCCGGCGAGGTCGCCATATTTCCGGCATGGTCGGCATAAATCCGGCAAGGTCGCCATAAATCCGGCGAGGTCGCCATATGTCCATCAAGGTCGCCATAAATCCGGCAAGGTAACCATAAATCCGGCAAGGTCGCCATAATTCCGGCAAGGTCGCCACAAATCCGGCCTGGGCGCCATAATTCCGGCGTCGCCATAAATCAGGCAAAGTAGCCACAAATCCGGCAAGGTCGCCATTTTTCCGGCAAGGTCGCCATAAATCCCGCAAGGTCGCCACAAATCCGGCAAGGTCGACATATTTCCAGCAACGTCTCCATAAATCCGGCAAGGTCGCCACAAATCCGGCAAGGTCGCCATATTTCCGGCGAGGTCGTCATAAATCCCGCAAGGTCGCCACAAATCCGGCAAGGTCGCCATATTTCCGGCAAGGTCGCCATAAATCCGGCGAGGTCGCCATAAATCCGGCAAGGTCGCCATATTTCCGGCAAGGACGCCATAAATCCGGCGAGGACGCCATATTTCCGGCAAGGTCGCCATATATCCGGCAAGGTCGCCATATATCCGGCAAGGTCGCCATAAATTCGGCGGGGTCGCCATATTTCCGGATAGGCCGCCACAAATTCGGCAAGGTCGCCATAAATCCGGCAAGGTCGCCAGAAATCAGGAAGATCGTCATATTTCCGGCAAGGTCGCCATATATCCGGCAAGGAGGCCACAAATGCGGCAAGGTCGCCACATTTACGGCGAGGTCGCCATAAATCCGACAAGGTCGCCATAAACCCGGCAAGGTCGCCACATTTCCGGCGAAGTCGCCATAAATCCGGCAAGGTCGCCACAAATTCGGCAAGGTCGCTATAAATCCGGCGAGTTCGCCATAAATCCGGCAAGGTCGACATATTTCCGGCAAGGACGCCATAAAACCGGCAAGGTCGCCAAAATCCGGCGAGGTCGCCATATTTCCGTCAAGGTCGCCATAAATCCGGCAAGGTCGCCAAAAATCCGGCAAGGTCGCCACAAATCCGGCAAGGTCGCCACATTTCCGGCAAGGTCGCCATAAATCCGGCAAGATCGCCACAAACCGACAAGGTCGCTTGAAATCCGGCAAGGTCGCCACATTTCCGGCAAGGTCGCCATAAACCCGGCAAGGTCGCCACAAATCAGACAAAGTCGCCACATTTCCGGCAATTTCGCCATAAATCCGGCATGGTTGCCACAGATCAGGGAAGGTCGCCATATTTCCGGCGAGGTCGCCATAAATCCGGCAAGATGGCATCAAATCCGGCAAGGTCGCCATATTTCCGGCGAGGTCGCCACAAAGCCGGCAAGGAGGCCACAAATGCGGCAAGGTCGCCATATTTCCGGCTAGGACGCCATAAATCCGGCGAGGTCGCCATATTTCCGGCAAGGTCGCCATATATCCGGCAAGGTCGCCATATATCCGGCAAGGTCGCCATAAATTCGGCGGGGTCGCCATATTTCCGGCAAGGCCGCCACAAATTCGGCAAGGTCGCCATAAATCCGGCAAGGTCGCCAGAAATCAGGAAAGGTCGTCATATTTCCGGCAAGGTCGCCATATCTCCGGCAAGGTAGCCAGAAATCCGCAAGGTCGCCACAAATCCGGCGAAGTAGCCATATTTCCGGCAAGGTCGCCATAAATCCGGCAAGGTCGCCACAAATCCGGCGAGGTCGCCATATTTCCGGCATGGTCGGCATAAATCCGGCAAGGTCGCCATAAATCCGGCGAGGTCGCCATATGTCCATCAAGGTCGCCATAAATCCGGCAAGGTAGCCATAAATCCGGCAAGGTCGCCATATTTCCGGCAAGGTCGCCACAAATCCGGCCAGGGCGCCATAATTCCGGCGTCGCCATAAATCAGGCAAAGTAGCCACAAATCCGGCAAGGTCACCATTTTTCCGGCAAGGTCGCCATAAATCCCGCAAGGTCGCCACAAATCCGGCAAGGTCGACATATTTCCAGCAACGTCTCCATAAATCCAGCAAGGTCGCCACAAATCCGGCAAGGTCGCCATATTACCGGCGAGGTCGTCATAAATCCCGCAAAGTCGCCTCAAATCCGGCAAGGTCGCCATATTTCCGGCAAGGTCGCCATAAATCCGCAAGGTCGCCACAAATCCGGCGAGGTCGCCATATTTCCGGCAAGGTCGCCACAAACCCGGCAAGGTCGCCATAATTCGGGCAAGGTCGCCATAAATCCGGCATGGTCGCCATAAATCCGGCGAAGTCGCCACATTTGCGGCAAGGTCCTAAATCCGGCGAGGTCGCCATAAATCCGGCGAGGTCGCCATATTTCCGGCAAGGTCGCCATAAATCCGGCGAGGTCGCCATAAATCCGGCAAGGTCGCCATATTTCCGGCAAGGACGCCATAAATCCGGCGAGGTCGCCATATTTCCGGCAAGGTCGCCATATATCCGGCAAGGTCGCCATATATCCGGCAAGGTCGCCATAAATTCGGCGGGGTCGCCATATTTCCGGCAAGGCCGCCACAAATTCGGCAAGGTCGCCATAAATCCGGCAAGGTCGCCAGAAATCAGGAAGGTCGTCATATTTCCGGCATGGTCGCCATATATCCGGCAAGGTCGCCACAAATCCGGCAAGGTCGCCATATCTCCGGCAAGGTAGCCAGAAATCCGAAAGGTCGCCACAAATCCGGCGAAGTAGCCATATTTCCGGCAAGGTCGCCATAAATCCGGCAAGGTCGCCACAAATCCGGCGAGGTCGCCATATTTCCGGCATGGTCGGCATAAATCCGGCAAGGTCGCCATAAATCCGGCGAGGTAGCCATATGTCCGTCAAGGTCGCCATAAATCCGGCAAGGTAGCCACAAATCCGGCAAAGTCGCCATTTTTCCGGCAAGGTCGCCATAAATCCCGCAAGGTCGCCACAAATCCGGCAAGGTCGACATATTTCCGGCAAGGACGCCATAAAACCGGCAAGGTCGCCAAAATCCGTCGAGGTCGCCATATTTCCGTCAAGGTCGCCATAAATCCGGCAAGGTCGCCAAAAATCCGGCAAGGTCGCCACAATTCCGGCAAGGTCGCCACATTTCCGGCAAGGTCGCCATAAATCCGGCATGATCGCCACAAACCGACAAGGTCGCTTGAAATCCGGCAAGGTCGCCACATTTCCGGCAAGGTCGCCATAAACCCGGCAAGGTCGCCACAAATCAGACAAAGTCGCCACATTTCCGGCAAGTACGCCATAAATCCGGCATGGTGGCCACAAATCAGGGAAGGTCGCCATATTTCCGGCGAGGTCGCCATAAATCCGGCAAGATGGCATCAAATCCGGCAAGGTCGCCATATTTCCGGCGAGGTTGCCATAAATCCGGCAAGGAGGCCACAAATCCGGAAAGGTCGCCACATTTACGGCGAGTTCGCCATAAATCCGACAAGGTCGCCATAAACTCGGCAAGGTCGCCACATTTCCGGCGAGGTCGCCATAAATCCGGCAAGGTCGACACAAATTCGGCAAGGTCGCTATAAATCCGGCGAGTTCGCCATATATCCGGCAAGCTCGCCGCAAATCCGGCAAGGTCACCATATTTCCGGCAAGGTGGCCACAAATCCGGCAAGGTCGCCATAAACCCGGCGAGGTCGCCATAAATCCGGCAAGGTCGCCATATTTCCGGCAAGGTCGCTATAAATCCGGCGAGGTCTCCATATATCCGGCAAGGTCGCCGCAAATCAGGCAAGGTCACCATATTTCCGGCAAGGCGGCCACAAATCCGGCAAGGTCGCCATAAACCCGGCGAGGTCGCCATATTTCCTGCAAGGTCGCCGTAAATCCGGGAAGTTCGCCATAAATCCGGCAAGGTCGGCATATTTCCGGCAAGGTCGCCATTAATCCGTCGTTCGCAATAAATCCGGCAAGGTGGCCACAAATCCGGCAAGGTAGCCATTTTTCCGCCAAGGTCGCCAGAAATCCGGCATGGTGCCCACAAATCAGGGAAGGTCGCCATATTTCCGGCGAGGTCGCCATAAATCCAGCAAGGCGCCCTTATATCCGGCAAGGTCGCCATATTTTCGGTGAGGTCGCCATAAATCCGGCAAGGTGGCCTCAAATCCGGCAATGTCGCCACATTTCTGGCGAGGTCGCCATAAATCCGGCAAGGTCGCCATAAATCTGGCAAGGTCGCCACTTTTCCGGCGAGGTCGCCATAAACCCGGCAAGGTCGCCATATTTCCGGCACGGTCGCCATATTTCCGGCAATGTCGCCACAAATCCGGCAATGTCGCCATATTTTCGGCACGGTCGCGATAAATCAGGCAAGGTCGCCACAAATCCGGCAAGGTCGCCATACTTCCGGCAAGGTCGCCATAAATCTGGCATGATCGCCACAAATCCGGCAAGGTGGCCGTATTTCCGGCACGATCGCCATAAATCCGGCTAGGACGCCACAAATCCGGCAAGGTCGCTACATTTCCAGCAATCTCGCCATAAATCCGGCAAGGTTGCCACAAATCCGGCAAGGTCGCCATATTTCCGGCAAGGTCACCATAAATCCGGCTAGTTTGCCTCAAATGCGGCAAGGTCGCCATATTTCCGACAAGGTCGCCATAAATCCGGCAAGGTGGCGTCAAATCCGCAAGCTCGCCACATTTCCATCAAGGTAGCCATAAATTCGGCAAGGTGGCGTTAAATCCGGCAAGGTCGCCACATTTCAAGCAATGTCGCCATAGATCCGGCAAGGTCGCCACATTTCCGGCAAGGTCGCCTTAAATCCGGCAAGTTCGCCACAAATCCGGCAAGGTAGCCACATTTCGGCAAGGTCGCCATAAATCCGTCAAGGTCGCCACAAATCCGGCAAGGTCGCAACATTTCGGCAAGGTAGCCAAAAATCCGGCATCGTCGCCACAAATCCAGCCCGGTCGCCACATTGCGGCAAGGTCGCCATGAATCCGGCAATGTCGCCACGAGTCCGGCAAGGTCGCCACAAATCCCACAAGGTCGCCATAAATGCGGCAAGGTCGCCACAAATCCGGCAAGGTCGCCATATTTCCGTCAAAGCGCCATAAATCCGGCAAGGTGGCCATATTTCCGGCAAGGTCGCCATAAATCAGGCAAGGTCGCCACAAATCCGGCAAGGTCGCCATATTTCCGGCATGGTCGCCATAAATCCGGCAACGTCGCCACAAATGAGGCAAGGACGCCATAACTCCGGCAAGATCGCCACATTTCCGGCAAGGCCGCCATAAATCCGGCAAGATCGCCACAAACCGACAAGGTCGCTTTAAATCAGACAAAGTCGCCACATTTCCGGCAAGGTCGCCATAAATTCGGCAAGGTCGCCACAAATCCGGCAAGGTCGCCTAATTTCCGGCAAGGTCGCCACATTTCCGGCAAGGTCGCCATAAATCCGACAAGGTCTCCACAAATCCGGCAAGGTCGCCACATTTCCGGCGAGGTCGCCATACATCCGGCAAGGTCGCAATAAATACGGCGAGGTCGCCATATTTCCGGCAAGGAAGCCACAAATCCGGCAAGGTCGCCATAAATCCGGCAAGGTCGCCAAAAATCCTGCAAGGTCGCCACAAATCCGGCAAGGTCGCCACATTTCCGGCAAGGTCGCCATAAATCCGGCAAGGTCGGATTTATGGCCTTGCCGGATTTATGGCGGAAGCCACTGATTGGTGGAAGAGGACAAAGAGAAAGCAGCTGATTGGGAGTCAGATCCCTGCTGATTTCCTCCACCAGTTTTGTATTGGATCAAGGGTAAGGCGTTGTATTGTATCCAGGGTAAGGCTTTGTATTGGATCATGGGTAAGGGGGGAGAATGAGGGCCAGGGCAGTTTACTGTTCTGGATGTCAGATGTGGGAGGTCATGGAGTCTGATACCCCTCCAGACGTTCACATCTGTGTCAGGTGCGTAGACATGGGGTTCCTAAGGGACCGTGTTAGGAACCTGGAGCAGCAGCTCGATGACCACTGTCTGATCAGGGAGAGTGAGGAGGTCATAGAAAAGAGTTATAGGGTGGTGGCCACTCCAAGACCACGGGAGGCAGACAAGTGGGTCACGGTTAGGAAGGGCAAGGGGCAGAGGCAGGGACTAGTGAGTACCCCAGTGGCTGTACACCTTGAAAATAAGTACTCCTGTTTGAGTACTGTTGAGGGGGACAGCCTTCATGCGGGTAGCAACAGCGGCCGGGCCTCCGGCACAGAGACCAGCCCTATTGCTCAGAAAGGTAGGGAAAAGGAGAGGAGGGCAATAGTAATAGGGGACTCTATGGTTAGGGGTCGGATAGGCGATTCTGTGGACGCAGTCAGGAGACCCGGATGGTAGTTTGCCTCCCTGGTGCAAGGGTCAGGGATGTGTCTGAACGCGTCCAAGATATCCTGAAATCGGAGGGAGAGGAGCCTGAGGTTGTGGAACATATAGGTACCAATGACATAGGTAGAAAAAGAGAAGAGGTCTTGAAAGGAGAATTTAGGGAGTTGGGAGGAGAGTTAAGGAGAAGGACTACAAAGGTAACAATCTCAGGATTACTACCTGTGCCACGCGACGGTGAGAGTAGGAATGGAGTGAGGTAGAAGATAAATGCGTGGCTGAGGAACAGGTGCAGCGGGAAGGGATTCAAATTTCTGGATCATTGGGACATCTTTTGGGGAAGGTGTGACCTGTACAGAAAGGACGGGTTGCACTTGAACCCGAGGGGGACCAATATCCTGGCGGGGAGATTTGCAAAGGCTACTGGGGAGAATTTAAACTAGAATGGTTGGCGGGAGGGACACAAATAGAGAAAGCTAGTGGAAAATGTGGGAGGCAGGAGGCAGTGAAGGGAAGCACTCGGACCCAAAATGTAGGGGAGAAAGAAGAAAAAGATAATAAACAGAGAATAAGTGGTGGTGGGTTTCTTAAATGTGTATATTTTAATGCTAGGAGCATTGTAAGAAAGGTGGATGAACTTAGAGCCTGGATTGACACCTGGAAGTATGATGTTGTGGCGATCAGTGAAACATGGTTGCAGGAGGGCTGTGATTGGCAAATAAATATTTCAGGATTTCGTTGCTTCAGGGGTGATAGAATTGGAGGGGCAAGAGGTGGGGGTGTTGCATTGCTTGTCAAGGAAGATATTACAGCAGTGCTTTGGCAGGATAGATTAGAGGGCTCGTCTAGGGAGGCTATTTGGGTGGAACTGAGAAATGGGAAAGTGTAGCAACACTTATAGGGGTGTATTTTAGACCGCCAAATGGGGAGCGAGAATTGGAAGAGCAAATATGTAAGGAGATAGCAGATATTAGTAGTAAGCACAAGGTAAGCGCATAGTTCCCTGAAGGTGGAATCTCATGTAGATAGGGTGGTAAAGAAAGCTTTTGGTGTGCTGGCCTTTATAAATCAGAGCATTGAATATAGAAGTTGGGATGTAATGTTAAAATTGTACAAGGCATTGGTGAGGCCAATTCTGGAGTATGGAGTACAATTTTGGTCGCCTAATTATAGGAAGGATGTCAACAAAATAGAGAGAGTACAGAGGAGATTTACTAGAATGTTGCCTGGGTTTCAGCAACTAAGTTACAGAGAAAGGTTGAACAAGTTAGGTCTTTATTCTTTGGAGCGCAGAAGGTTAAGAGGGGACTTGATAGAGGTCTTTAAAATTATGAGCGGGTTAGACAGAGTGGACGTGGATAAGCTTTTCCCATTGAGAGTAGGGAAGATTCAAACAAGGGGACATGACTTGAGAATTAAGGGACAGAAGTTTAGGGGGAACATTAGGGTGAACTTCTTTACTCAGAGAGTGGTAGCTGTGTGGAATGAGCTTCCAGTGGAAGTGGTGGAGGCAGGTTCGATGTTATCCTTTAAAAATAGATTGGATGGGTATATGGACGGGAAAGGAATGGAGGGTTATGGTCTGAGTGCAGGTAGATGGGACTAGGGGGAAGTATTTATATTTAATAAAAAATAAATTAAAAAAAAATAAAAAAATTTAAATGTTCGGCACGGACTTGAAGGGCCGAGATGGCCTATTTCTGTGCTGTTATGGTTATATGGTTATAAATCCGGCTAGGTCGCCATATATGCGTCAAGGTCGCCATATTTCTGGCAAGGTCGCCATAAACCCGTCAAGGTCGCCACAAATCAGACAAAGTCGCCACATTTCCGGCAAGTTCGCCATAAATCTGGCATGGTGGCCACAAATCAGGGAAGGTCGCCATATTTCCGGCGAGGTCGCCATAAATCCGGCAAGATGGCATTAAATCCGGCAAGGTCGCCATATTTCCGGCGAGGTCGCGATAAATACGGCAAGGAGGCCTCAAATCCGGCAAGGTCGCGACATTTACGGCGAGGTCGCCATAAATCCGGCAACGTCGCCATAAACCCGGCAAGGTCGCCACATTTCCGGCGAGGTCGCCATAAATCCGGCAAGGTCGCCACAAATTCGGCAAGGTCGCTATAAATCCAGCGAGGTCGCCATATATCCGGCAAGGTCGCCGCAAATCCGGCAAGGTCACCATATTTCCGGCAAGGTGGCCACAAATCCGGCAAGGTCGCCATAAACCCGGCGAGGTCGCCATATTTCCGGCAAGGTCGCCATAAATCCGGCAAGGTCGCCATAAATCCGCCAAGGTCGCCATATTTCCGGCAAGGGCGCCATAAACCCGGCAGGGTCGCCACAAACCCAGCAAGGTCGCCATATTTCCGTCAAGGTCGCAATAAATCCGGCAAGGTGGCCACAAATCCGGCAAGGTAGCCATTTTTCCGCCAAGGTCGCCAGAAATCCGGCATGGTGTCCACAAATGAGGGAAGGTCGCCATATTTCCGGCGAGGTCGCCATAAATCCAGCAAGGTGCCCTTAAATCCGGCAAAGTCGCCATATTTTCGGCGAGGTCGCCATAAATCCGGCAAGGTGGCCTCAAATCCGGCAAGTTCGCCACATTTCCGGCGAGGTCGCCATAAATCCGGCAAGGCCGCCATAAATCCGGCAAGGTCGCCACTTTTCCGGCGAGGTCGCCATAAACCCGGCAAGGTCGCCATATTTCCGGCACGGTCGCCATATTTCCGGCAAGGTCGCCATAAATCCGGCAATGTCGCCATATTTCAGGCACGGTCGCGATAAATCATGCAAGGTCGCCACAAATCCGGCAAGGTCGCCATATTTCCGGCAAGGTCGCCATAAATCTGGCATGATCGCCACAAATCCGGCAAGGTGGCCGTATTTCCGGCACGATCGCCATAAATCCGGCTAGAACGCCACAAATCCGGCAAGGTCGCCATATTTCCAGCAATATCGCCATAAATCCGGCAAGGTTGCCACAAACCGGCAAGGTCGCCATATCTCCGGCAACGTAGCCAGAAATCCGCAAGGTCGCCACAATTCCGGCGAAGTAGCCATATTTCCGGCAAGGTCGCCATAAATCCGGCAAGGTCGCCACAAATCCGGCGAGGTCGCCATATTTCCGGCATGGTCGGCATAAATCCGGCAAGGTCGCCATAAATCCGGCGAGGTCGCCATATGTCCGTCAAGGTCGCCATAAATCCGGCAAGGTAGCCATAAATCCGGCAAGGTCGCCATATTTCCCGCAAGGTCCCCACAAATCCGGCAAAGTCGCCATATTTCTGGGAAGGTCGCCATATATATCCGGCGAAGTCGCCATCTATCCGGCAAGGTCGCCATAAATCCGGCAAGGTCGGCACAAATCCGGCGAGGTCGCCATATTTCCGTCATGGTCGCCATAAATCAGGCAAGTTCGCCACATATCCGGCGAGGACGCCATATTTCCGGCAAGGTCCCCATAAATCCGGCAAGGTCGCCATAAATGCGGGGAGGTCGTCATATTTCCGGCAATGTCGCACAAATCTGGCAAGGTCGCCATAAATCCGGCGAGCTCGCCATATTTCCGGCCAGGTAGCCACAAATCCGGAAAGGTCGACATAAATCCGGCAAGGTCGCCATAAATCCGGCAAGGTCGTCAGAAATCCGACAAGGTCGCCATTTTTCCGGCAACGTCGCCATAAATCCCGCAAGGCCGCCACAAAACCGGCAAGGTAGTCATATTTGCAGCAAGGTCTCCATAAATCCGGCAATGTCGCCACAAAGCCGGCAAGGTCGCCATATTTCCGGCGAGGTCGTCATAAATCCCGCAAGGTCACCACAAATCCGGCAAGGTCGCCATATTTCTGGGAAGGTCGCCATATATCCGGCGAAGTCGCCATATATCCGGCAAGGTCGGCATAAATCCGGCAAGGCCGCCACAAATCCGGCAAGGTCGCAATATTTCCGGCAAGGTAGCCAGAAATCCGCAAGGTCGCCACAAATCCGGCGAAGTAGCCATATTTCCAGCAAGGTCGCCATAAATCCGGCAAGGTCGCCACAAATCCGGCGAGGCCGCCATATTTCCGTCATGGTCGCCATAAATCCGGCAAGTTCGCCACATATCCGGCGAGGACGCCATATTTCCGGCAAGGTCCCCATAACTCCGGCAAGGTCGCCATAAATGCGGCGAGGTCGCCATATTTCCTGCAATGTCGCCACAAATCTGGCAAGGTCGCCATAAATCCGGCGAGCTCGCCATATTTCCGGCAAGGTCGCCACAAATCCGGAAAGGTCGACATAAATCCGGCAAGGTCGCCATAAATCCGGCAAGTTCGTCAGAAATCCAGCAACGTCGCCATATTTCCGGCAAGGTCGCCATATATCCGGCAAGGTCGCCACAAACCCGGCAAGGTCGCCATATTTCCGACAAGGTCGCCAGAAATCCGACAATGTCGCCATATTTCCGGCAAGGTCGTCATAAATCCGGCAAGGTCGCCACAAATCCGGCAAGGTCGGCATAAATCCGGCAAGGTCGCCACAAACCCGACAATGTCGCCATATTTCCGGCAAGGTCGCCACATTTCCGGCAAGGTCGCCATAAATCCGGCAAGGTCACCACAAATCAGGCATGGTCGCTACATTACCGGCAAGGTCGCCATAATTCCAGCAAGGTCGCCACAAATTCGGCAAGGTTGCCACATTTCCGGCAAGGTCGACATAAATCAGGCAAGGTCGCCACAAACCCGGCCAGGTTGCCACATTTCGTCAAGGTCGCCTTGAATCCGGCAAGGTCGACACAAATCCGGCAAGGTCACAACATTTCGGCAAGCTCGCCATAAATCCGGCATCGTCGTCACAAATCCGGCAAGGTCGCCATATTTCCGGCAAGGTTGCCACAAATCCGGAAAGGTCGTCATAAATCCGGCAAGGCCGCCAAAAATCCGGCAAGGTCGTCAGAAATCCGGCAACGTCGCCATATTTCCGGAAAGGTCGCCACATATCCGGCAAGGTCGCCACAAACCCGGAAAGGTCGCCATATTCCCGACAAGGACGCCATAAATCCGGCAAGGTCGCCACAAATCCGGCAAGGTCGCCATATTTCCGGCAAGGTCGCCATAAATCCGGGAACGTCGCCACAAATCCGGCAAAGTCGCCATATTTCCGGCAAGGTCGCCATAAATCCGGCTAGGTCGCCATATTTCCGGCAAGGTCGCCATAAATCCGGCGAGGTCGCCATATTTCCGGCAAGGTCGCCAAAAATCCGGCGAGATCGCCATATTTCCGGCAAGGTCGCCATATTTCCGGCAAGTTCGCCACAAATTCGGCGAGTTCGCCATATTTCCGGCAAGGTCGCCATAGATACGGCAAGGTCACCATAAACCCGGCGAGGTCGCCATATTTCCGGCAAAGTCGCCACAAATCCGGCAAGGTCGCCATAAATCCGGCAAGGTCGCCATATTTCCGGCAAGTTCGCCACAAATCCGGCAAGGTCGCCATATTTCCGGCAAGGTCGCCGTAAATCCGGCAAGGTCGCAACAAATTCGGCGAGGACGCCATATTTCCGGCAAGGTCGCCATAAATCCGGCAAGGTAGTCAAAAATCCGGAGAGGTGGCCATATTTCCGGCAAGGTCGCCATAAATCCGGCAAGGTCGCCATAAATCCGGCGAGGTCGCCATATGTCCGTCAAGGTCGCCATAAATCCGGCAAGGTCGACATTTCCAGCAAGGTCTGCATAAAATCCCGCGAAGGTCGCCACAAATCCGGCAAGGTCGCCATATTTCCGGCGAGGTCGTCATATTTCCGGCAAGGTCGCCACAAATACGGCAAGGTCGCCATATTTCCCGCAAGGTCCCCACAAATCCGGCAAAGTCGCCATATTTCTGGGAAGGTCGCCATATATATCCGGCGAAGTCGCCATCTATCCGGCAAGGTCGCCATAAATCCGGCAAGGTCGGCTCAAATCCGGCGAGGTCGCCATATTTCCGTCATGGTCGGCATAAATCAGGCAAGTTCGCCACATATCCGGCGAGGACGCCATATTTCCGGCAAGGTCCCCATAAATCCGGCAAGGTCGCCATAAATGCGGGGAGGTCGTCATATTTCCGGCAATGTCGCACAAATCTGGCAAGGTCGCCATAAATCCGGCGAGCTCGCCATATTTCCGGCAAGGTAGCCACAAATCCGGAAAGGTCGACATAAATCCGGCAAGGTCGCCATAAATCCGGCAAGGTCGTCAGAAATCCGACAAGGTCGCCATTTTTCCGGCAACGTCGCCATAAATCCCGCAAGGCCGCCACAAAACCGGCAAGGTAGTCATATTTCCAGCAAGGTCTCCATAAATCCGGCAATGTCGCCACAAAGCCGGCAAGGTCGCCATATTTCCGGCGAGGTCGTCATAAATCCCGCAAGGTCACCACAAATCCGGCAAGGTCGCCATATTTCTGGGAAGGTCGCCATATATCCGGCGAAGTCGCCATATATCCGGCAAGGTCGGCATAAATCCGGCAAGGCCGCCACAAATCCGGCAAGGTCGCAATATTTCCGGCAAGGTAGCCAGAAATCCGCAAGGTCGCCACAAATCCGGCGAAGTAGCCATATTTCCAGCAAGGTCGCCATAAATCCGGCAAGGTCGCCACAAATCCGGCGAGGCCGCCATATTTCCGTCATGGTCGCCATAAATCCGGCAAGTTCGCCACATATCCGGCGAGGACGCCATATTTCCGGCAAGGTCCCCATAACTCCGGCAAGGTCGCCATAAATGCGGCGAGGTCGCCATATTTCCTGCAATGTCGCCACAAATCTGGCAAGGTCGCCATAAATCCGGCGAGCTCGCCATATTTCCGGCAAGGTCGCCACAAATCCGGAAAGGTCGACATAAATCCGGCAAGGTCGCCATAAATCCGGCAAGTTCGTCAGAAATCCGGTAACGTCGCCATATTTCCGGCAAGGTCGCCATATATCCGGCAAGGTCGCCACAAACCCGGCAAGGTCGCCATATTTCCGACAAGGTCGCCAGAAATCCGACAATGTCGCCATATTTCCGGCAAGGTCGTCATAAATCCGGCAAGGTCGCCACAAATCCGGCAAGGTCGGCATAAATCCGGCAAGGTCGCCACAAACCCGACAATGTCGCCATATTTCCGGCAAGGTCGCCACATTTCCGGCAAAGTCGCCATAAATCCGGCAAGGTCACCACAAATCAGGCATGGTCGCTACATTACCGGCAAGGTCGCCATAATTCCAGCAAGGTCGCCACAAATTCGGCAAGGTTGCCACATTTCCGGCAAGGTCGACATAAATCAGGCAAGGTCGCCACAAACCCGGCCAGGTTGCCACATTTCGTCAAGGTCGCCTTGAATCCGGCAAGGTCGACACAAATCCGGCAAGGTCACAACATTTCGGCAAGCTCGCCATAAATCCGGCATCGTCGTCACAAATCCGGCAAGGTCGCCATATTTCCGGCAAGGTTGCCACAAATCCGGAAAGGTCGTCATAAATCCGGCAAGGCCGCCAAAAATCCGGCAAGGTCGTCAGAAATCCGGCAACGTCGCCATATTTCCGGAAAGGTCGCCACATATCCGGCAAGGTCGCCACAAACCCGGAAAGGTCGCCATATTCCCGACAAGGACGCCATAAATCCGGCAAGGTCGCCACAAATCCGGCAAGGTCGCCATATTTCCGGCAAGGTCGCCATAAATCCGGGAACGTCGCCACAAATCCGGCAAAGTCGCCATATTTCCGGCAAGGTCGCCATAAATCCGGCTAGGTCGCCATATTTCCGGCAAGGTCGCCATAAATCCGGCGAGGTCGCCATATTTCCGGCAAGGTCGCCATAAATCCGGCGAGATCGCCATATTTCCGGCAAGGTCGCCATATTTCCGGCAAGTTCGCCACAAATTCGGCGAGTTCGCCATATTTCCGGCAAGGTCGCCATAGATACGGCAAGGTCACCATAAACCCGGCGAGGTCGCCATATTTCCGGCAAAGTCGCCACAAATCCGGCAAGGTCGCCATAAATCCGGCAAGGTCGCCATATTTCCGGCAAGTTCGCCACAAATCCGGCAAGGTCGCCATATTTCCGGCAAGGTCGCCGTAAATCCGGCAAGGTCGCAACAAATTCGGCGAGGACGCCATATTTCCGGCAAGGTCGCCATAAATCCGGCAAGGTAGTCAAAAATCCGGAGAGGTGGCCATATTTCCGGCAAGGTCGCCATAAATCCGGCAAGGTCGCCATAAATCCGGCGAGGTCGCCATATGTCCGTCAAGGTCGCCATAAATCCGGCAAGGTCGACATATTTCCAGCAAGGTCTGCATAAATCCGGGAAGGTCGCCACAAATCCGGCAAGGTCGCCATATTTCCGGCGAGGTCGTCATATTTCCGGCAAGGTCGCCACAAATACGGCTAGGTCGCCATATTTCCGGCAAGGTCGGCATAAATCCGGCAAGATCGCCTCAAATCAAGGTCGTCATATTTCCGGCAAGGTCGCCATAAATCCGACAAGGTCGCCACAAATCCGGCGAGGTCGCCATATTTCCGGCAAGGTCGCCACAAATCCGGCAAGGTCGCCATAAATCCGGCGAGGTCGCCATATTTCCGGCACGGTCGCCACAAATCCGGCAAGGTCGCCACAAATCCGGAAAGGTCGCCATAAATCCGGCAAGTTCGCCACAAAACCGGCAAGGTCGCCATAATTCGGGCAAGGTCGCCATAAATCCGGCATGGTCGCCATAAATCCGGCGAAGTCGCCACATTTCCGGCAAGGTCCTAAATCCGGCGAGCCCGCCATAAATCCGGCGAGGTCGCTATATTTCCGGCAAGGACACCATAAATCCGGCGTGGTCGCCATATTTCCGGCAAGGTCGCCATAAATCCGGCGAGGTCGCCATAAATCCGTCAAGGTCGCCATATTTCCGGCAAGGACGCCATAAATCCGGCGAGGTCGCCATATTTCCGGCAAGGTCGCCATATAACCGGCAAGGTCGCCATATACCCGGCAAGGTCGCCATAAATTCGGCGGGGTCGCCATATTTCCGGCAAGGCCGCCACAAATTCGGCAAGGTCGCCATAAATCCGGCAAGGTCGCCAGAAATCAGGAAGGTCGTCATATTTCCGGCAAGGTCGCCATATATCCGGCAAGGTCGCCACAAATCCGGAAAGGTCGCCATATCTCCGGCAAGGTAGCCAGAAATCCGCAAGGTCGCCACAAATCCGGCGAAGTAGCCATATTTCCGGCAAGGTCGCCATAAATCCGGCAAGGTCGCCATAAATCCGGCAAGGTTGCCACAAATCAGGCATGGTCGCTATATTACCGGCAAGGTCGCCATAATTCCAGCAAGGTCGCCACAAATTCGGCAAGGTTGCCACATTTCCGGCAAGGTCGACATAAATCAGGCAAGGTCGCCACAAACCCGGCAAGGTTGCCACATTTCGTCAAGGTCGCCTTGAATCCGGCAAGGTCAACACAAATCCGGCAAGGTCACAACATTTCGGCAAGCTCGCCATATTTCCGGCAAGGTCGCCACATATCCGGCAAGGTCGCCACAAACCCGGCAAGGTCGCCATATTCCCGACAAGGTCGCCATAAATCCGGCAAGGTCGCCACAAATCCGGCAAGGTCGCCATATTTCCGGCAAGGTCGCCATAAATCCGGGAACGTCGCCACAAATCCGGCAAAGTCGCCATATTTCCGGCAAGGTCGCCATAAATCCGGCGAGGTCGCCATATTTCCGGCAAGGTCGCCATAAATCCGGCGAGATCGCCATATTTCCGGCAAGGTCGCCATATTTCCGGCAAGTGCGCCACAAATTCGGCGAGTTCGCCATATTTCCGGCAAGGTCGCCATAGATACGGCAAGGTCGCCATAAATCCGGCGAGGTCGCCATATTTCCGGCACGGTCGCCACAAATCCGGCAAGGTCGCCATAAATCCGGCGAGGTCGCCATATTTCCGGCAAGGTCGCCACAAATCCGGAAAGGTCGCCATAAATCCGGCAAGTTCGCCACAAAACCGGCAAGGTCGCCATAATTCGCGCAAGGTCGCCATAAATCCGGCATGGTCGCCATAAATCCGGCGAAGTCGCCACATTTCCGGCAAGGTCCTAAATCCGGCGAGGCCGCCATAAATCCGGCGAGCTCGACATATTTCCGGCAAGGTCGCCACAAATCCGGAAAGGTCGACATAAATCCGGCAAGGTCGCCATAAATCCGGCAAGGTCGTCAGAAATCCGGCAAGGTCACCATTTTTCCGGCAACGTCGCCATAAATCTCGCAAGGCCGCCACAAATCCGGCAAGGTCGTCATATTTCCAGCAAGGTCTCCATAAATCCGGCAATGTCGCCACAAAGCCGGCAAGGTCGCCATATTTCCGGCGAGGTCGTCATAAATCCCGCAAGGTCGCCACAAATCCGGCACGGTCGCCATATTTCTGGGAAGGTCGCCATATATCCGGCGAAGTCGCCATATATCCGGCAAGGTCGGCATAAATCCGGCAAGGCCGCCACAAATCCGGCAAGGTCGCCATGTTTCCGTCATGGTCGCCATAAATCCGGCAAGTTCGCCACATATCCGGCGAGGACGCCATGTTTCCGGCAAGGTCCCCATAACTCCGGCAAGGTCGCCATAAATGCGGCGAGGTCGCCATATTTCCGGCAATGTCGCCACAAATCTGGCAAGGTCGCCATAAATCCGGCGAGCTCGCCATATTTCCGGCAAGGTCGCCATATATCCGGCAAGTTCGTCAGAAATCCGGCAACGTCGCCATATTTTCGGCAAGGTCGCCATATATCCGGCAAGGTCGCCACAAGCCCGGCAAGGTCGCCATATTTCCGACAAGGTCGCCATAAATCCGGGAAAGTCGCCACAAATCCGGTAAGGTCGCCATATTTCCGGCAAGGTCGCCAGAAATCCGACAATGTCGCCATATTTCCGGCAAGGTCGTCATAAATCCGGCAAGGTCGCCACAAATCCGGCAAGGTCGGCATAAATCCGACAAGGTCGCCACAAACCCGACAATGTCGCCATATTTCCGGCAAGGTCGCCACATTTCCGGCAAGGTCGCCATTAATCCGGCAAGGTCACCACAAATCAGGCATGGTCGCCACATTTCCGGCAAGGTCGACATAAATCAGGCAAGGTCGCCACAAACCCGGCAAGGTTGCCACATTTCGTCAAGGTCGCCTTGAATCCGGCAAGGTCGACACAAATCCGGCAAGGTCACAACATTTCGGCAAGCTCGCCATAAATCCGGCATCGTCGTCACAAATCCGGCAAGGTCGCCATATTTCCGGCAAGGTTGCCACAAATCCGGAAAGGTCGTCATAAATCAAGCAAAGGCCGCCAAAAATCCGGCAAGGTCGTCAGAAATCCGGCAACGTCGCCATATTTCCGGCAAGGTCGCCACATATCCGGCAAGGTCGCCACAAACCCGGCAAGGTCGCCATATTCCCGACAAGGTCGCCATAAATCCGGCAAGGTCGCCATAAATCCGACAAGGTCGCCATATTTCCGGCAAGGCCGCCATAAATCCGGCGAGGTCGCCATATTTCCGGCAAGGTCGCCATAAATCCGGCGAGATCGCCATATTTCCGGCAAGGTCGCCATATTTCCGGCAAGTTCGCCACAAATTCGGCGAGTTCGCCATATTTCCGGCAAGGTCGCCATAGATACGGCAAGGTCACCATAAACCCGGCGAGGTCGCCATATTTCCGGCAAAGTCGCCACAAATCCGGCAAGGTCGCCATAAATCCGGCAAGGTCGCCATATTTCCGGCAAGTTCGCCACAAATCCGGCAAGGTCGCCATATTTCCGGCAAGGTCGCCGTAAATCCGGCAAGGTCGCAACAAATTCGGCGAGGACGCCATATTTCCGGCAAGGTCGCCATAAATCCGGCAAGGTAGTCAAAAATCCGGAGAGGTGGCCATATTTCCGGCAAGGTCGCCATAAATCCGGCAAGGTCGCCATAAATCCGGCGAGGTCGCCATATGTCCGTCAAGGTCGCCATAAATCCGGCAAGGTCGACATATTTCCAGTAAGGTCTCCATAAATCCGGGAAGGTCGCCACAAATCCGGCAAGGTCGCCATATTTCCGGCGAGGTCGTCATATTTCCGGCAAGGTCGCCACAAATACGGCTAGGTCGCCATATTTCCGGCAAGGTCGGCATAAATCCGGCAAGATCGCCTCAAATCAAGGTCGCCATATTTCCGGCAAGGTCGCCATAAATCCGACAAGGTCGCCACAAATCCGGCGAGGTCGCCATATTTCCGGCAAGGTCGCCATATTTCCGGCAAGGTCGCCACAAATCCGGAAAGGTCGCCATAAATCCGGCAAATTCGCCACAAAACCGGCAAGGTCGCCATCATTCGGGCAAGGTCGCCATAAATCCGGCATGGTCGCCATAAATCCGGCGAAGTCGCCACATTTCCGGCAAGGTCCTAAATCCGGCGAGGCCGCCATAAATCCGGCGAGGTCGCCATATTTCCGGCAAGGACACCTTAAATCCGGCGTGGTCGCCATATTTCCGGCAAGGTCGCCATAAATCCGGCGAGGTCGCCATAAATCCGTCAAGGTCGCCATATTTCCGGCAAGGACGCCATAAATCCGGCGAGGTCGCCATATTTCCGGCAAGGTCGCCATATATCCGGCAAGGTCGCCATATATCCGGCAAGGTCGCCATAAATTCGGCGGGGTCGCCATATTTCCGGCAACGCCGCCACAAATTCGGCAAGGTCGCCATAAATCCGGCAAGGTCGCCAGAAATCAGGAAGGTCGTCATATTTCCGGCAAGGTCGCCATATATCCGGCAAGGTCGCAATAAATCCGGCAAGGTCACCACAAATCAGGCATGGTCGCTACATTACCGGCAAGGTCGCCATAATTCCAGCAAGGTCGCCACAAATTCGGCAAGGTTGCCACATTTCCGGCAAGGTCGACATAAATCAGGCAAGGTCGCCACAAACCCGGCAAGGTTGCCACATTTCGTCAAGGTCGCCTTGAATCCGGCAAGGTCGACACAAATCCGGCAAGGTCACAACATTTCGGCAAGCTCGCCATAAATCCGGCATCGTCGTCACAAATCCGGCAAGGTCGCCATATTTCCGGCAAGGTTGCCACAAATCCGGAAAGGTCGTCATAAATCCGGCAAGGCCGCCAATAATCCGGCAAGGTCGTCAGAAATCCGGCAACGTCGCCATATTTCCGGCAAGGTCGCCACATATCCGGCAAGGTCGCCACAAACCCGGCAAGGTCGCCATATTCCCGACAAGGTCGCCATAAATCCGGCAAGGTCGCCACAAATCCGGCAAGATCGCCATATTTCCGGCAAGGTCGCCATAAATCCGGGAACGTCGCCACAAATCCGGCAAAGTCGCCATATTTCCGGCAAGGTCGCCATAAATCCGGCAAGGTCGCCATATTTCCGGCAAGGTCGCCATAAATCCGGCGAGGTCGCCATATTTCAGGCAAGGTCGCCATAAATCCGGCGAGATCGCCATATTTCCGGCAAGGTCGCCATATTTCCGGCAAGTTCGCCACAAATTCGGCGAGTTCGCCATATTTCCGGCAAGGTCGCCATAGATACGGCAAGGTCACCATAAACCCGGCGAGGTCGCCATATTTCCGGCAAAGTCGCCACAAATCCGGCAAGGTCGCCATAAATCAGGCAAGGTCGCCATATTTCCGGCAAGTTCGCCACAAATCCGGCAAGGTCGCCATATTTCCGGCAAGGTCGCCGTAAATCGGGCAAGGTCGCAACAAATTCGGCGAGGACGCCATATTTCCGGCAAGGTCGCCATAAATCCGGCAAGGTAGTCAAAAATCCGGAGAGGTGGCCATATTTCAGGCAAGGTCGCCATAAATCCGGCAAGGTCGCCATAAATCCGGCGAGGTCGCCATATGTCCGTCAAGGTCGCCATAAATCCGGCAAGGTCGACATATTTCCAGCAAGGTCTCCATAAATCCGGGAAGGTCGCCACAAATCCGGCAAGGTCGCCATATTTCCGGCGAGGTCGTCATATTTCCGGCAAGGTCGCCACAAATACGGCTACGTCGCCATATTTCCGGCAAGGTCGGCATAAATCCGGCAAGATCGCCTCAAATCAAGGGCGCCATATTTCCGGCAAGGTCGCCATAAATCCGACAAGGTCGCCACAAATCCGGCGAGGTCGCCATATTTCCGGCAAGGTCGCCACAAATCCGGCAAGGTCGCCATAAATCCGGCGAGGTCGCCATATTTCCGGCACGGTCGCCACAAATCCGGCAAGGTCGCCAAAAATCCGGCGAGGTCGCCATATTTCCGGCAAGGTCGCCACAAATCCAGAAAGGTCGCCATAAATCCGGCAAGTTCGCCACAAAACCGGCAAGGTCGCCATAATTCGGGCAAGGTCGCCATAAATCCGGCATGGTCGCCATAAATCCGGCGAAGTCGCCACATTTCCGGCAAGGTCCTAAATCCGGCGAGGCCGCCATAAATCCGGCGAGGTCGCCATATTTCCGGCAAGGACACCATAAATCCGGCAAGGCCGCCATAAATCCGGCGTGGTCGCCATATTTCCGGCAAGGTCGCCATAAATCCGGCGAGGTCGCCATAAATCCGTCAAGGTCGCCATATTTCCGGCAAGGACGCCATAAATCCGGCGAGGTCGCCATATTTCCGGCAAGGTCGCCATATATCCGGCAAGGTCGCCATATATCCGGCAAGGTCGCCATAAATTCGGCGGGGTCGCCATATTTCCGGCAAGGCCGCCACAAATTCGGCAAGGTCGCCATAAATCCGGCAAGGTCGCCAGAAATCAGGAAGGTCGTCATATTTCCGGCAAGGTCGCCATATATCCGGCAAGGTCGCCACAAATCCGGAAAGGTCGCCATATCTCCGGCAAGGTAGCCAGAAATCCGCAAGGTCGCCACAAATCCGGCGAAGTAGCCATATTTCCGGCAAGGTCGCCATAAATCCGGCAAGGTCGCCACAAATCCGGCGAGGTCGCCATATTTCCGGCATGGTCGGCATAAACCCGGCAAGGTCGCCATAAATCCGGCGAGGTCGCCATATGTCCGTCAAGGTCGCCATAAATCCGGAAAGGTCGCCATAATTCGGGCAAGGTCGCCATAAATCCGGCATGGTCGCCATAAATCCGGCGAAGTCGCCACATTTCCGGCAAGGTCCTAAATCCGGCGAGGCCGCCATAAATCCGGCAAGGTCGCCATAAATCCGGCATGGTCGCCATAAATCCGGCGAAGTAGCCATATTTCCGGCAAGGTCGCCATCAATCCGGCAAGGTCGCTACAAATC
This sequence comes from Malacoraja senta, assembly GCA_038087875.1. NCBI lineage: Eukaryota > Metazoa > Chordata > Chondrichthyes > Rajiformes > Rajidae > Malacoraja > Malacoraja senta. The sequence continues at coordinate 80,129 of JAXLNO010002920.1, read as the reverse complement.
CGGCGAAGTCGCCATATTTCCGGCATGGTCGGCATAAATCCGCCAAGGTCGCCATAAATCCGGCAAAGTAGCCACAAATCCGGCAAGGTCGCCATTTTTCCGGCAAGGTCGCCATAAATCCCGCAAGGTCGCCACAGATCCGGCAAGGTCGACAGATTTCCAGCAACGTCTCCATAAATCCGGCAAGGTCGCCACAAATCCGGCAAGGTCGCCATATTTACGGCGAGGTCGTCATAAATCCCGCAAGGTCGCCACAAATCCGGCAAGGTCGCCATATTTCCGGCAAGGTCGCCACAAATCCGCAAGGTCGCCACAAATCCGGCGAAGCAGCCATATTTCCGGCAAGGTCGCCATAAATCCGGCAAGGTCGCCACAAATCCGGCGAGGTCGCCATATTTCCGGCATGTCGGCATAAATCCGGCAAGATCGCCATAAATCCGGCAAGGTCGCCATATGTCCGTCAAGGTCGCCATAAATCCGGCAAGGTAGCCATAAATCCGGCAAGGTCGCCACAAATCCGGCCAGGGCGCCATAATTCCGGCAAGGTCGCCATAAATCAGGCAAGGTCGCCACAAATCCGGCAAGGTCGACATATTTCCAGCAACATCTCCATAAATCCGGCAAGTTCGCCACAAAGCCGGCAAGGTCGCCATATTTCCGGCGAGGTCGTCATAAATCCCGCAAGGTCGCCGCAAATCCGGAAAGGTCGCCATATTTCCAGCAAGGTCTCCATAAATCCGGCATGGTCGCCACAAATCCGGCAAGGTCGCCATATTTCCGGCGAAGTCGTCATAAATCCCGCAAGGTAGCCACAAATCCTGCAAGGTCGCCATATTTCCGGCAAGGTCGCCAGAAATCCGCAAGGTCGCCACAAATCCGGCGAGGTAGCCATATTTCCGGCAAGGTCGCCATAAAACCGCAAGGTCTCCACAAATCCGGCGAGGTCGCCATATTTCCGGCAAGGTCGTCATAAATCCGGCAAGGTGCAACAAATACGGCTAGGTCGCCATATTTCCGGCAAGGTCGGCATAAATCCGGCAAGGTCGCCACAAATCAAGGTCGCCATATTTCCGGCAAGGTCGCCATAAATCCGACAAGGTCGCCACAAATCCGGCGAGGTCGCCATATTTCCGGCAAGGTCCCCACAAATCCGGAAAGGTCGCCATAAATCCGGCAAGTTCGCCACAAAACCGGCAACGTCGCCATAATTCGGGCAAGGTCGCCATAAATCCGGCATGGTCGCCATAAATCCGGCGAAGTCGCCACATTTCCGGCAAGGTCCTAAATCCGGCGAGGCCGCCATAAATCCGGCGAGGTCGCCATATTTCCGGCAAGGTCGACATAAATCCGGCGTGGTCGCCATAAATCCGGCAAAGTCGCCATATTTCCGGCAAGGACGCCATAAATCCGGCGAGGTCGCTATATTTCCGGCAAGGTCGCCATATATCCGACAAGGTCGCCATATATCCCGCAAGGTCGCCATAAATTCGGCGGGGTCGCCATATTTCCGGCAAGGACGCCATAAATCCGGCGAGGTCGCTATATTTCCGGCAAGGTCGCCATAAATCCGGCAAGGTCGCCAGAAATCAGGAATGTCGTCATATTTCCGGCAAGGTCGCCATATATCCGGCAAGGTCGCCACAAATCCGGCAAGGGCGCCATATCTCCGGCAAGGTAGCCAGAAATACGCAAGGTCGCCACAAATCCGGCGAAGTAGCCATATTTCCGGCAAGGTCGCCATAAATCCGGCAAGGTCCCCACAAATCCGGCGAGGTCGCCATATATCCGGCATGGTCGGCATAAATCCGGCAAGATCGCAATAAATCCGGCGAGGTCGCCAAAATCCGGCGAGGTCGCCATATTTCCGTCAAGGTCGCCATAAATCCGGCGAGGTCGCCATATTTCCGGCAATGTCGCCATAAATCCTGCAAGGTCGCCATAAATCTGGCGAGGTCGTCATATTTCCGGCAAGGTCGCCATATTTACGGCAAGGTCGCCATAAATCCGGCAATGTCGCCACAAATCCGGCATGGTCGCCATATTTCCGGCAAGGTCGCCAGAAATCCGGCAATGGCGACAAATTTCCGGCAAGGTCGTCATAAATCCGGCAAGGTCCCCACAAATCCGACAATGTCGCCATATTTCCGGCAAGGTCGCCAGAAATCCGGCAATGGCGACAAATTTCCGGCAAGGTCGTCATAAATCCGGCAAGGTCGCCACAAGTCCGGCAAGGTCGGCATAAATCCGGCAAGGTCCCCACAAATCCGACAATGTCGCCATATTTCCGGCAAGGTCGCCATAAATCCGGCAAGTTAGCCATATTTCCGGCAATGTCATCATAAATCCGGCAAGGTCGCCACAAATCGGGCAAGGTCTCCATATTTCCGGCAAGGTAGCCAGAAATAGAGTGGTTTTGAGCGTTTCAGGTTTTAAACGGAATAGATGGTTTTAGAGGGGTGTACATAGGTTTACACGGGTTTAAAAGGGGGTTACAGGCGTTTACATGTGTTTACAGGTGTTTACAGGTGTTTAGAGAGGATTGGAGGGGGTTACAGGTGTTTAGAGGAGTTGAGAGGGTTTTAGAGGTGTACTTGGGGTTTACATGGGTTTAGATGGGTTTAGAGGGGGTTTATATGGGTTTAGAGGGGATTACAGCGATTTACTGGTGTTTAGTGGGGTATACAGTGTGTTTACAGGTGTTTACAGGGGGTTTAGTGGGGTTTTGAAGGGTTTGGAAAGGTTTAGGCGTGTTCAGGGATTTCCAGAGGTTTAGAGAAGTTTACAGGGTTTACAGGTGTTTAGCATGGTTTACATGGGTTTAGAGAGGTTTTCCTAGGGGTTAGAGGGATTTAGAGGGGTTTATATGTGTTTACGGGCGTTTTGAGTAGATTACATGCGTTTAGGTGGGTTTGGAGTGGGTTACAGTCGTTTAGAGGTGTTTAGAGGGGTTTACACGGGTTTAGAGGGGTTTCGGTGAGTTTACCGGGGGTTTGAGGGGTTTACAGGGGTTTACATGTGTTTAGAGGGGTTTAGAGAGGTTTACAGTGGTTTAGCGGGGTTTAGAGTGGTTTACAGGGGTTTCAGGGGTTTACAGGTGTTTAGAGGGGTTTAGAAGGGTTTAGAGGGGTTAAGAGTGGAGTGGTTTAGAGGGGTATAAAGGTATTTATAGGGGGTTATAGGGGTTTACAGAGGTTTAGAAGGGTGTGCAGGTGTTTAGAGGGTTTTAGACGAGTGTATAGGGGTTTAGAGTAATCTGGAGGGGTTTAGATGGGTTTAGAAGGGTTTAGAGGGGTTTAGATGTGCGTATAGGCGTTCAGAGGGCTGTAGAGTGGTTTAGAGTGGTTTAGAGCGGTATACATGGCTTTAGATTTGTTTAGGGTAGTTTACTGGGGTTTAGAGGGTTTCAACTGGTGAACAGGGGGTTATAGGGGGTTAGATGGGTTTAGAGGTGTTTAGAGGGGTTTACATGTGAGTAGATGGGTTTAGATGGGTTTACAGGGGGTTTACATGGGTTCAGAGGGCGTTACAGGCGTTTAGAGGGGATTAGAACGGTTTAGAGGGGTTTACATGGGTTTACATTGTGTTTGCAGGGCTTTAGATGGTTTAGGGTGGGTTAGATGGGCTTAGATGGGGTTAGAAGGGTTTAGAGGGTGTTTACATGGGTTTAGAGGGGTTTAGATGAGTTTAGCGGGGTTTTCATAGGTTTCAAGGTGTTTAGGGGGATTTACAGGGGGTTAGAGGCGTTCACAGGGGTTAAGAGGTGGCCATACGTGTTTAGAGGGGCTTACAGGGTATATATGGGTTTAGAGATGTTTAGATGGGTTTAGAGGAGTTTACAGGGGTTTAGAGAGGTTTAGAGAGGATTACAGGAGTTTACATGTGTTTAGAGGGGCTTGGAGCGGTTTTCAGTGGTTTAGAAGGGTTTACGTGGGTTTAGAAGGGTTTAGAGGGTTTTATACGGGTTTAAGGGAGTTTAGGGGATTTAGAGGGTTTTAGAGGGTTTTAGAGGAGTTTACAGGGGTTTACAAGGCTTAACAGGTGTTTAGTGAGGTTCAGATAAGTTTACAGGAGTATAGAGAGGTTTAGAAGGTTTTAGAGGCCGAGTTTTATTGCCATATACTCAAGCAGAGAAACATAGAAAATAGGTGTAGCAATAGTCCTTCGAGCCAGCACTGCCATTCACTATGTTCATGGCTGTTCATCTAAAATCTGCACCTCTCCTGTTTTTTCCTATATCCCTTGAGTTCACTAGCTCCAAGAGCTAAATGTAACTCTCTCTTGAAAACATCCAGTGGATTGGCCTCCACTGCCTTCTGTGGCAGAGAATTCCACAGATTCACAATTCTCTGCGTGAAGAAAGTTTGTCCTCATCTCAGTCCTAACTGGCCTACCCTTTATTCTTAAACTGTGACCCCTGGCTCTGAACTGCCCCAACATCGGGACAAATTTTCCTGCAGTTAGTGCAAGTGAAAATCTAGCAGGCAAGCAAAATGCTTTCTCCAACCACCCCCATTTGAAGGACACTATCTTCCACCGTTTCTACCCAATGACAAGATGGCGGCGCCTCGCGCCAGCGGCCTGTGCAGTCCGTCTGTCTTTTTTTTCTTTTTGTCCTGTTAGGTGGATGTCTTGGTTTTAGTTATTATACTATTTTTAGCTGTGTATATGTGGGGGAGAGGGGCGGGGGAAACATTTTAATCTCTTCCTTGTACGGGGACCCGACTTTTTCCATGTCGAGTCTCCGTTGTCGTTGGGCCTAACATCGTGGAGCCGGCGGCCTCCAATCGGAATCGACCTGGAGCCTGCGGACTTACCATCGCGGAGCTGGCCGACTTCAGAGTGCGGAGCGCTGTTGTGGCGCGCGGCTGCGACCCGACTTCGGAGCTTGGAGGCTTCGGCTGCAGGCCCTGTGGTCGGTGACATCGGGTGCTCGCGGGTCCCTGGTAGGAGACCGCTTTTCGGAGCTCCCGCAACGGAAAACTTCGCCCGCCGAATCGAGGGGTTTAAATCGACCCGGAGCGGTGCCTTACATCGCCCGGCGCAGATTATACGGACGCGGGACTTACCATCGCCCGCCGGGGGCTCAAACATCAAGAGCCTCGATCAGCTCGATGCAGCAGTATAACTTCATGACTGCGGGAGAAAAATAAGATCAGAGAACATGGAGGAGATAATACTTGTGCCTTCCATCACAGCGAGGAGGTGTTTGAGGATTCACTGCGATCGATGTTTGTGTGGAATTATGTTTATTGTGTGTTTTTTTGTTGTTATGACTGCAGAAAACGTAATTTCGTTTGAACCTATGTTTAAATGAGAATAAACGGCATTCTGATTACTTTCAGAAGCCATTGGTTGTCCTCCAGGATGCACCAAGCCGCAGCCTGATCTATGCCGGTCACCTGGGCACAGAGACTCTCACGGCAGCGGCGCAACACTTCCGACGCCTCCGACGGCCCTGGAATCTTGCACTGAGGCAGCTCCATGGCTGAAGCTGCACGAGTGACTCGCCAGCCCGGCAAACACTCGCCAGCCCGACAAACACTCGGGAGCCCTGATTTCCCTTCCGCATCTGTCCGCGCCGCAGCTTCTGCTTTCATCCCTCCCTCAGCCCCGGCCATCCAACACCCGCGGCCCATGCAGTGGATATACTTTTTGAAATTTTCGTTGATCACAGAATTTCTCACGATAGAGCGTGAGAAATTTGTGATCAGCGTGAGAATTTGGCCAAATGCGTGATTCTCACGCTCAATGCGTGAGAGTTGGCAGCGCTGCATCAACTATTCCTTCACTCCATGGATGCTGCCTCACCCGCTGAGTTTCTCCAGCATTTTTGTCTGCCTTCTTGTAAAGGTCACCTCGGCTCCAACAAGGATCTCAGCGGTCCCACAATCTGAATGGCTGCCCCTTCCACCAACTCCGCAACCAGGCCTTCACCTGTTCCCCCCTTCTTGTTCTTCCCCTCAGCAGCATGTTGCACCAGGAGCAATCTGGAGAGCAGTACCCCTCCCCCCACCCTCGTGGTCCTGTTCCTAAACCATTTGCCTTGTTCCCCGTATACATCCTGTTTCTGTGGGTGCTCACCCTACCTACAGTAGGTCTTTTCTGTCTGAGCAGACCTGGCGGCACCCCGTCCCCAATGAGAATGATCTGCAAGCCTAGTATTTTCTCACATGGATCAATCTCGTGAACCTACGCTGCACTGCCTCGATCAGAAGGATGTCCTTCATCAAATTAGGAGACCAAAACTGTACACAATACTCCAGATGTGGCCTTACCAGAGCCCTTATACAACTGCAGAAGTACAAGGACACCCAGATCTCGATGTACCTCCCCCTTGCCTAACCTAACCCCATTGAGATAATAATCTGCCCCCTTGTTTTTGCCGCCAAAGCAGATAACCTCACATTTATCTATATTATACTGCATATGCTACGCATCTGCCCACTCACTTAACCTGTCCAGATCACGCTGCAACCTCTTAACATCCTCTTCGCAGTTCACACTGCCACTCAGCTTTGTGTCATCCGCAAACTTGCTAGTGTTGCTCATAATTCCCCAACACCGAGCCTTGCGGCACTCCACTCGCCACTGCCTGCCATTCAGAAAAGGACCCGTTCACTCCTACTCTTTGCTTCCTGTCTGCCAACCAATTTTCTATCCATGTCAACACCGTACCCCCAATACCATGTGCTGGAAATTTAGTCACCAGTCTCCCATGCGGGACCTTAGCACTACATCCACTGGCACCCTTTCATCCATTTTACTTGTCACATCCTTTAAAAAAATCCAGAAGATTAGTCAAGCATGATTTCCCTTTCATAAATCCATGTTGACTTGGACTAATCCTTTTACTGCTATCCAAATGCCCCATTATTACCTCTTTACTAATTGGCTCCAGCATCTTTCCCACCACCGAAGTCAGGCTAACTGGTCTGTAATTCCCCGTTTTATCTCTCGCTCCTTTCTTGAAAAGTGGGATAACGTTAGCTATCCTCCAATCCACAGGAAATGATCCTGAATCGATCGAACATTGGAAAATAATTACCAATGCGTCCACTATTTCTCGAGCCACCTCCCTGAGGACCCTGGGATGCAGACCATCAGGCCCAGGGGGATTTATCAACCTTCAGACCCATTAGCCTACCCAATACTATTTCTCGCCTAATGAACATTTATTTCAGTTCCTCTACCCCCTTAGATCCTCTGTCCTCCAGTACATCTGGGAGATTCTTTGTGTCTTTCTCAGTGAAGACAGATCCGAAGTACCTGTTCAACTTTTATGCCATTTCCTTGTTACCCATAATAATTTCACCCGTGTCTGCCTTCAAGGGACCCACATTTGACTTTGCTACTCTTTTACCCTTAACAAGAAGCTTTTACTGTCCTTCTTTATATTCCTGGCCAGCTTCCCTTCGTAGTTCATCTTTACAGCCGTATAGCTCGATTTGTTTCCTTCTGTTGTCCTATGAAAGTTTCACAATCCTCTGGCTTCCGGGTACTCTTTGCTAGTTATGCATCTTTTCATTTAGTTTTATTCTATCCCTAACTTACCTTGTCAGCCACCGTTGCCTCCTAATCCCCTCTAAATCCCTCTGACCCCTCTAAACCTCTCTAAACACCTGTAAACCCCTCTAAACCCTCTAAACCACTCTAAACACCTAAACCCCTCTGAAGACGTCTACACCCTTCTAACCCCTCTATACCCCTCTAAACCCTTCTAAACCCCTCCAAACCTCTAAAGCCCTCTAAACCCCTCTAAAGACCTCTAAACACCTCTAAGGCCCTCTAAACCGCTTGAAACCCCTCGAAATCACTCTAACCACCTCTAAACCCCCCTTAACCACGCTATGCCCCTCTATGCCCCACTAACCCCCTCGAAACCCCTCGAAGCCCCTCGAAACCTCGCTAAACACTCTAAACCACTATAAACACAGTTCGGTGGGGGCGCTGCACGCCGGCAGCCATGACAGCAGCGTGTTAGTTCTTTCTAATTTTCTTGTTTTTTCCGTATGTCCTAATGTATGTTTTTAATGTTTCTTTGTGTGTCTTGTGTGCGGGTGGTTTGCGGGGGTGGGTGTGGGGGGTGGGGGTAAAGGTAAAACCGTTTCGGCCGCCTCCTCCACGGAGAGGCAACTTTTCTATGTCGCCTCCCCCGTGGCCTAACATCGAGACGCGCCCGGGGCGAGCATTCTTTCGTCGCGGAGCGGGCGATGTCTCGCCGGGGGTCGCCGGAGTGGAGCGCTCCTTTCGCTGGCCCGCGGCAACCAGGTCTGCGGAGCAGCCTGGGATCCCTCGTTGGGGATCCGGGAGGAGAAGAGCTCCGACCGCCGGCCAGCGGCCAACTTCTACCGCGGGCGCGGCGTGGAGTTACCATCAGGAGCGGGTCCCTCGCCGGGGACCCCTGGAGAGGAGCTCCGACTGTCGGCCCGCGGCCTACATCATCCAGAAGCCGCGAACTGCGGTGCTTCAGGCTTGCGCGGCGTCCGGAGCCTGGGATCCCTCGTTGGCTACCATGGAGGAGAAGAGCTCCGAGCGCCGGCCCGCGGCCTACTTCTACCGCTGGCGTGGCGTGGACTTACCATCAGGAGCGGGGTCCCTCGCCGGGTATGCATGAAGAGGTGCTCCGACTGTCGGCCCTGCGGTCTGCGGTGCTTCTGGCTGCGGCGCGGCGGGGACTTTAGATCTTCGACCGCCGGCTTGCGGCCTACACCAACCTGAAGCCGCGGTCTCCGGTAGGTAAGCACCGATTTAGGACTTACCTGGACTTTACCTTGTCTCCACATCTGGACACCAGCAGCGGCGACGGCGGAGGGTTGAGGTCCCTCCCACGGGGGAAATGGAGGAGGACTAGCCATTTTTGTGCCTTCCACCACAGTGAACACCTCAAAACCACTATAAACACGTTTAAACCCGTCTAAACCCGTCTAGACCCCTCTACACCCCTCTGAACCCCTCTGAACCGCTATAAACCCATCTAAACCCATCTAAAGCCCTCGATATCCCTCTAAACCCTAAACCCCTCTAAACAGCTATAACCCCTCTAAACCCCTCTAAACCCGTTTAACCCACTCTAAACCCTTCTAAAGCCATCTAATCCTCTCTAAACTCCTGTAAACCCCACTAACACTCTAGAAACTCATCTAAACCCCTTGAAAACCTCGAAACCCCTCTAGACCCTTCTAAGCCCTTCAAAACCACTCTACACACTTCTACCGCCCTCTAAACTTATCTAAACCCATCTAACCCCCCTATAAACCCATCTAAACCCCCTATTAACCTCTCTAATCCCCATCTAATCCCCTATAAACACCTCTGAACCACGTCAAATCCCCCTCTAAACCACTCAAATGCCCAGACGTAACAGCTTCGCACAGAAAGGAGCCGCAGATGCTGCTTTCAACCGAAGATATACACAAAAAGCAGGAGTAACCCAGTGTGACAGACAGAATCTGTGGAGAGAAGGGTCTCGAAAAGGAACTGTGCGAATCCGCACTGACCAGCGATCCCCACACATTATCGATATCCTACACACACTGGGGACAATTTACATTTAAACCTGTATATCTACAAGCCTGCGCGTATTTGGAGTTTGGGAGGAAACCGAAGATGTCGGGGAAATCCACGCGGTCAGTGGGAGAACGTACAAACTCCGTACAGACAGCACCCTTGGTCGGGATTGTACCCGCGTCTCTGGCGCTGTAAGGCAGCAACTACCGCTGTGCTACCGTGATGGAAAGCTTGAGCTTAGAAACGCAGATATAACATATGTTATCGGCTTCGGAAGCTGCGGCCTCCGGTAGGGAATGCGGCCGTTCCATGAGGCCCAGCCGCTAGAGGACTCTCCCGACGCCGGGCCAGCATCACCCGGTGAAAACGGCCAGGAACATCGGGCCTCCGTAGAGACAATAGCGGAGGCCTCATTGGGCCTGACTTTGGGTGAACTGGGGTTGGGGACTAGACATTGTGCCTTCCCCCACAGCGGTGGTCATTATGGGGGGATGATTTTTCTGTGCTGTGCTGTTGGTGCTTGTTCAAGATGGCGGTCGGAGGGGAGAGTGAACGCTGCCGCGGTTTGGCTGCCGCTGCTCTCTCCTCAAATTGTATTTCTGATTTTCTTTTTGTGCTTTTGTAATTGAATTCTGTCCTTGATTTGTGTATTGTGGTGTTTTTATATTTAATTTATTCCGACTATGTGTTTTGTATTTTTGTGATTTTATGTATTGTAAGGTGTCCTTGGGTGATAGAAAGGCGCCAGCAAATAAAATGAATTGTTATTATTATTATTATATGTGGTCACAAAAATCTGGAGTAACAGTGGGGTAGGCAGCATCTCTGGAGAAAATCCACGCGGTTACGGGGAGAACGTACAAATCGTACAGACGGCGGCCGTGGTCGGAATCGAACCCTGGTCTGAACCTGTGAGGCAGCAACTCTTCCGCTGCGCTACTGTTTACTGGCGCCCTCCCATAATTTCCCATTTATTGGTGCCATTCCCTAAATCCCCATTGACTGTTGCCCTCTCCTAATGCACCATTTAATGTTGCGCTCCCCTAATTCTCCATTTATTAGTGCCCTCCCCTAATTCCCCACTTACTGAGGCTCGCTCTTTTCGCACCAGGCTCGTAGCGGACGAGGTTCGCAGCTTTTGCAGCAGGCTGGCACTTTTCGCACTAGCTCACACTTATCGGACCAGGCCGGCATTTTTCGCAAATGGCTCATACTTTTCGCACCAGGCTCGCAGTGTTCGCACCCGGCTCGCAAATTTCGCACAAGCTCGCAGTTTTCGCTACCAGGCTCCTACTTTTCTCACCAGACCCGCATTTTTCGCACAAGGCTCGCAGATTTCGCACCAGGCTCGCAGTTTTCGCACCAGGCTCGCAGTTTTTTGCGCCAGGCTCTCAGTTTTCGCACCCGGATTGCAGTGTTCGCACCAGGCTCGCTTTTTTTTCGCAGCCGGCTCGCACTTTTTGAACCAGGCTAGCATTTTTCGCTGGCGGCTCGCACTTTCCGAACCAGACTCGCACCTTTCGCACCAGGCTCGCATCTTTCGCACCAGGCTCGCACCTTTCGCACCAAGCTCGCACTTTTAGCACCAGGCGCGAAGCTTTCTCACCAGGCTCGAATCTTTCGCACCAGGCTCGCAGTTCTCCGCCAGGATTACAACTTTCGCACCACGATCTCAGTTTTCGCACCAGGCTGGCAGTTTTAGCACCAGGCTCGCATTTTTTTGCAGCCGGTTCGCACTTTTCGCACCACAATCGCTCTTTTCGCACCAGACCCGCACTTTTCGCACCAATCTCGTAGTTTTTACGCCAGGCTCGCACTTTTCGCACCAGGATCACACTTTTCGTAATAGACTCGCTCTGTTCGCAGCGGGATCGCACTTTTCGCACCACGCTCGCAGTTTTTGCGCCAGACTCCCAGTTTTCGTACCAGGATTGCAGTTTTCGCACCAGGCTCCCACATTTCGCAGCAGGCTCGCACTTTTGGCACCCGGCTCGCATTTTTCGCAAGAGGCTCGCACTATTCGCACCAGGCTCGCACTTTTCGCACCAGACTCGCGAGATAGACACAACCTTTTGTCGTCACAACCCTTAGTAGACACAACCCTTGGTATGAACAAAACTTGGTCGAAACAAAGCTTGGTAGACTTAACCTTCGTTTGACACAACGCTGGGTAAGCAAACCCCTTGGTAGACACAACACTTGGAAGACACAACCTTTGGGAGACAGAGCCATTCGTCGACACAACCTTCGGTAGACACAGCCCTTGGTACACACCACCCTTGGTAGACAGTCTTTGTAGGCACAACGCGTGGTAAACATGAGCCTTGGCAAACTGCAGTAGAACCTCCCTGCTCCTATACTCAAATCCTTTTGCTATGAAAGCTAACATACCATTCGCTTTCTTCACTGCCTGCTGCACCTGCATGCCTACTTTCAATGACTGGTGTATCATGACACCCAGGTCTCGCTGCATCTCCCCTTTTCCTAGTCGGCCACCATTTAGAAAATAGTCTGCTTTCCTGTTTTGAGGGGGTTAGAGGGGTTTATACGGGTTTAGAGGGGGTTTAGATGGGTTTACAGGGCTTTACATGAGATTTACATGGGTTTAGAAGGATTTGGAGGGGTTTCGATGGGTCTGGAGAGGTTTAGAGCGGTTTGGAGGGGTCTGGAGTGGTTTAGAGGGGTTTAGAGGGGGTAGAGGAGTTTGGAGGGTTTTAGAAGGGTTTGGAGGGTGTGGAGGGTGTTGGGGTTTCGAAGGGTTTAGAGGGGGTTGAAGAGGTTTTGAGGGGTTTAGAGGGGTTTACAGAGGTTTACAGGGGTTTACTGGGATTTAGAGGGTTTTTTAGGGTAGAGAGGTTTACACGGCTTGAAAGAGGTATAGAGAGGATTGCAGGGGTTTACATTGGTTTAGAGTGGTTGAGAGGGTTTTAGATGAGTTAGGGTGGTTTAGAGAAATTTAGAGGGGTTTACCGTGGTTGACAAGGGATTGCAGGTGTTTAGTGAGGTCTCGAGCGGTTTCGAGTTCAAGTTCAAGTTCAAGTTATTTTGTTGTCATGTGTCCCTGATAGGACAATGAAATTCTTGCTTTGCTTCAGCTCAATAGAACATAGTAGGCATTGACTTCAAAACAGATCAGTGTGTCCATATACCATTCTATAAATATATGCACACATGAATCAATATACTGATTACAGGAGCTCAAAGGCCATTTGAGGGTTTTAGCAGTGTTTACATGGGTTTAGAGGGGTTACAGAGGTTTAGAGGTGTTCGGAGGGTATTTACTGTGGTTTAGAGGGTTTTAGATGTGTTTTGAGGGGGTTAGAGGGGTTTACAGTGCTCCAGATGGGTTTAGAGTGGTTTAGAGGTGTTTACGCTGTTTAGCGGTGTTTATATGGGTTTTCAGGTGATTAGAGGGGTTTACAGGGGGGTTGGAGGGGTTTACAGAGGTTTAGATGGGTTTACAGGTGTTTCGATGGGTTATGAGGGGTTTAGATGCGTTTAAATGGGGTTCACATGGCTTCAGAGGGGTTTAGAGGGGTGTAAAGGGGGTTTAGTTAGGTTTACAGGGGGTTTAGAGGGATGTGGAATAGTTTAGAGGGGTTTAGATGGGTTTACATGGCTTTAGAGAGGTTTAAAGTGGTTAAGAGCGTTTAGAGAGATTTAGTGGTTTACAGGGGTTTAGAGGTGTTAACAGGTGGTTAGACGTGTTTAGAGCGGTTTAGATGCGTTTACATGGGATTTACAGGTGCTTCGATGGGTCTAGAGGGATTTGGAGTTGTTTACAGGGTTTAGAGATGTTTAGAGAGGTTTACATGGGTTTACATGGATTTACAGGGGGTTTAGACGGGTTTAGCGGGGTTTACAGGTGTTCACATGTGTTTAGAAGGATTTACAGGGGTTTCGAGCGGTATCGAGGGTTTTAGATGGGTTTAGCGGGGTTTAGATGGGTTTATAGGGGTGTACAGGTGTTTACATGTGCATAGAGGTTCAGAGGGGTTTACAGGGGGTTTAGAGGGTTTTCGAGAGGTTTACATGGGTTTAGAGGGGTTTAAAGAGTGTTACCGGGGTTTACATGGGGGGTTTAGACGGGTTTACATGGGTTTAGAGGAGATTACAATCGTTTACAGGTGTTTAGATGGTTGAGAGGGTTTTACAGGGGTGTACAGGGGGTTATATGTGTTTAAAGAGGATTCGAGTTGTTTACATGGGGTTTAGCGGGGTTTAGAGTGTTTTAGATAGATTTATAAGGGTTTGGAGGGGTTTAGTGGTTTAGAGTGGTTTACATGGGCTTTACAGGAGTTCAGATGGGGTTAGTAGTGTGTAGAGGGCATTTTAGATGTTTAGAGGGGATTAGATGGGTGTACATGGGTTTACGGGCGTTTACAGAGGTTTAGGGGAGTTTTCAGTGATTTAGAGGTGCTTACAGGGTGTTTACATGGGTATAGATGGAATTAGAAGAATTTAGAGGCGTTCGTGGGGGGTTTAGAGGGGATTGGGCGAGTTTGGACGAGTTTGCATGGGGTTTAGAGGTGTTTAGATCTGTTCTCAGCTGTTTAGAGGGGGGTTTAAATAGGGTTCACGGGGCAACAGAGGGGTTTAGAGTGGGTTAGAGGGGTTTAGAGTGGTTTAGAGGGGTTTACGGGGTTTAGAGGTGTTTATATGGGTTTACAGGAGGTTGGAGGGGTTTACAGGGGGTTGGGGGGGTTTACAGGAATTTGGATGGGTTTACAGGTGTTTCGATGGGTTAAGAGGGGTATAGATGCGTTTAAATGGGGTTTACAGGGGTTTAGAGAAGTTTAGAAAAGTTTACATCGGTTTACAGGGGCTTACATGGATTTAGAAGGGTTTAGAGGGGTTACATTAGTCCACATGCGTTTAGAAGGATTTAAAGAGGTTTAGAGGTGTTTACAGTGGTTTACAAGTTCTTGGAGGTGTTTAGAAGTGTCTAGAGGGGTTTACAGAGGTCTGGAGTGGTGTAGGTGGGTTTGGAGGGCTTTACCGAGGTTTAGAGGGGTTTACAAGGGTTTATATGGGTTTACAGGTGTTTCGATGGGTTATGAGGGGTTTAGATGCGTTTAAGTGGGGTGCACATGGCTTCAGATGGGTTTAGAGGTGTGTAAAGATAGTTTAGGTGGGTTTACAGGGGGGTCTCGATGGAGTTAGAAGAGTTTAGAGGGGTTTAGATGGGTTTACAGGGCTTTAGAGGAGTTTAAATTGGTTAACAGCGTTTAGAGAGATTTAGTGGTTTACAGGTGTTTAGAGATGTTAACAGGTGGTTAGAGGTGTTTAGAGCGGTTTAGATGCGTTTACATGGGATTTACAGGTGTTTCGATGGGTTTAGAGGGATTTGGAGTTGTTTACAGGGGTTTAGAGATGTTTAGGGAGGTTTACATGGGTTTACATGGATTTACAGGGGTTTAGAGGGATTTAGCGGGGTTTACAGGGGTTCACATGTGTTTAGAAGGATTTACAGGGGTTTCGAGCGGTATAGAGGGTTTAGATGGGTTTAGCGGGGTTTAGATGGGTTTATTGGGGTGTACAGGTGTTTACAGGTGGATAGACGTTCAGAGGGGTTTACAGGGGTTTAGAGGGTTTTCGACATGTTTACATGGGTTTAGAGGGGTTTAAAGGGTACGGGGGGTTATATGTGGGGTTTAGACGGGTTTACAGGGGTTTAGGGGAGTTTACAATCGTTTACAGGTGTTTAGATGGATTTAGAGGGTTTTACAGGGGGTTACAGGGCGTTTACATGTGTTTAAAGAGGATTCGAGTTGTTTACATGGGGTTTAGCGGGGTTTAAAGTATTTTAGATAGCTTTACATGGGTTTGGAGGGCTTTAGTGGTTTAGAGTGGTTTACATGGGGTTTACAGGAGTTCAGGTGTGGTTAGTAGTGTTTAGAGGGCATTTTAGATGTTTAGAGGGGATTAGAGGGGTGTACAGGTGTTTACAGGCGTTTACAGAGGTTTAGCGGAGTGTTCAGGGGTTTAGTGGTGCTTACAGGGTGTTTAATTTGATTTGATTGATTTGATTTGATTTTTACTTTATTAATCCCCTTATTCAGGGGAAATTCTGATGTCCTTGCAGCACACTAATAAAAATACAACATAGCATTAAGAAGTTTAACATTAAACATAAAAACATCCCCCCACAATGGTTCCCACTGTGGGGGAAGGCACAAAGTCCAGTCCCCATCCCCATGTCCACCCATAGTCGGGCCTATTGAGGCCTCCACAGTCGCCATTACGGAGGCTCGATGTTCCTGGCCGTTCTCGCCGGGTGATGGTACTCCGGCGTCGGGAGAACCCTCTCAGCGGCTTGGGGTGCCAGGAACGGCCGCCTTCTTACTGGAGACCGCGGCTTCCAAGCCAACAGGCGGCTCTGGACGGAGCTGCACATACTGGCGATCTCGGCGAGAGATCCCAGGCTCCGCGATGTTAAAGTCAGCGCCGCCGCCCGTAGCTGGCCGCTCCACAGACCCGCGGCTCCGCGATGTTTTTATCGGCGGTCACCGCAGCTGGCCGCTCCACAGACATGTGGTATAGAGGGGTTTAGAATAATTTAGAGGGGTCTGTATGGGGTTCAGAGGGGATTGGGCGGGTTTGGAGGAGTTTGCATGGAGTTTAGAGGTGTTTAGATCTGTTCTCAGCTGTTTAGAGGGGTTTAAATGGGTTTCCCGTGGCAACAGAGGGGTTTTGAGTGGTGTAGATTGGTTTAGAGTGGTTTAGAGGTGCTTACAGGAGTTTAGAGGGGTTTAGAGGGTTTTGCAGGGGTTTACAGGCGTTTGCAGAGGTTTTGAGGGATGTTCAGGGGTATAGAGTGGGTTAGATGCGTTTACAGCGATTTACAGTGGTTTCTGGGGGTCTAGAGTGATTTAGATGGGGTTACACGGTATGAGAGGTTTAGAGAGGTTCACATGGGGTTTAGACTGGTTCAGAGGTGTTTGAAGGTGTTTAGGGGCGTTTACAGTGGTTTAGATGGGTTTAAATTGGTTTAGTGGTTTAGAGGGTTTATAGGGGTTTATAGTTGTTTACAGGGGGTTAGAGGTGTTTAGAGAGGTTTACGTGGGTTTACAGGGGTTTACAGGGGTTTAGATGGGTTTACGGTGTTTACAGTGGGTTTAGAAGGACTTACAGGGGTTTAGAGGGTGTTAGATGGTTTTAGTTGGGTTTAGAGAGGTTTACAGGGAATTTACAGGTATTTACAGGTGTAGAGAGGTTTATAGGGGTTTACATGGGTTTAGAGGGGTTTAGAGTGGTTTGCAAGGGTTTAGAGGGGTTTACATGAGGTTTCCTGGGGTTTACATGGGTTTAGAGCGGTTTAGATGGCTTTATACGGGGTTTAGAGGGGTTTAGATAGGTTTAGAGGGGTTTACAGGTGTTTGTAGGTGTTTAGAGAGTTTAGACGGGATTACAGGGGAGGGGTTTAGACAGTTTTAGAGAGGTTTACAGGGGATTAGAGGGGTTTACAGGGGTTTAAGTGGATTGCATGGGGTTTACAGCGGTTTAGGGGGGGTTACAAGGGGTTGGCAGGGGTTTAGATGGGTTTGGAGGGATTTAGAGCGGTATGGACGGGTTTGGAGGGGTCTGGAGAGGTTTAGAGCAGGCGGGGTTTGGAGTGGGTTTAGATGGGTTTAGAGAGGGTTATAGGATTTTCGATGGGTTTAGAGGGATCTACATGGGTTTAGAGGGGTTTCGAGTTTTTTAAATGGGTTTAGAGGCGTTTAGGGTTTTTTAGATGGTTTTAGAGGGACTTAGAGGGGTTTGTAGGTTTTTACCTGTACAGGTATTTCGAGAGATTTAGTGGTTTAGATGGGGTTTAGAGGGGGTTAGAGGTTTTTAGAGAGGATTACATGGGTAGAGGAGTTTACAGGAGTTTACGAGGGGTTTACATGGGGTTTACAGGGGTATAGGTGATTAGAGGGCTTTAGAGGGGTTTACATTGGTTTACATGTATTTAGAGGGGTTTAGAGAGGTTTATATGTGTTTAGAGGGGTTTACATTGGGTTTACAGGGGGTTTAGATGTTTCTAGAGGGCTTTATAGGGGGTTTACATCGGGTCTAGAGGGGTTTACAGGCGTTTACTGGGGCTTAGACGGGTTTACAGCGGTTTGCAGGGGATTATAAGTGTTTAGAGACGTTTACAGTGGTTTAGAGGGGTTCACGGGTGTTTAGTGGGGGTTAGAGGGGGTTAGAGGGATTTAGATGGGTTTAGCGGGGTTTCGATGGGTTTATAGGTGTGTACCCGTGTTTACAGGTGCATAGAGGTTCAGAGGGGTTTACAGGGGGTTTATAGGGTTTTAGAGAGGTTTACATGGGTTTAGATGGGTTTAAAAGGTGTTAGAGGGGCTTGCATATGGGGGTTGAGACCGGTTTACAGGGGTGTAGAGGTGTTTGCAAGCGTTTACAGGTGTTTATATGGGTTTAGAGTGGTTTACAGGGGTTTACAGGGGGTTTACATGTGTTTAGAGAGGATTCGAGTTGTTTACATGGGGTTTAGAGGGGTTTAGAGTGTTTTAGATAGCTTTACATGAGTTTGGAGGGCTTTACAGTGGTTTAGTGGTTTACATGGGGTTTACAGGGACTCAGATGGGTTGGAAGGGTTTAGAGGTCTTTATAGGTGTTTAGATGAGATTAGAGGGGTGTACAGGGGTATACAGGCGTTTACAGAAGTTTAGGGGGGTTTACAGGGGTTTAGAGGTGTTTACAGGGTGTTTACATAGGTGTACAGGAGTTTACAAGGTATTTATATGGGGTTAGAGGGTTTACAGGGGTTTACATACCGACTTGATTCCGCCCATGTGATAGACGTATGCAACTGCTGTGGTGTTATCTATCTGGAGCTGAACATGCAAATGATGCATAGTAGAACAATACAGTTTTAAGCCATAGAATGCTCCCAGCAATTATATATAGTTAATACCATGCGCCTGAAGAATTAATGCCTCATGCACATTCCATCTGCCGCCGCAGCTAGAATTGGTATCAGTGGCTCCCCATCCGAAGGCACTCACATCAGTTTTTAAAACAACTGAAGGTTGAATAGTCCGAATTTTAATAGAGCAACGTGAAACATTCGTTATCCACCACTGTAACTCAGTAATGGCTTCAACTGGCAACCGCATGAGTCTATCGAAATGACCTGCATGTGTTTTGAGTGCCTGTACCTTATGCACGTTGCACATTTTGATAATGTAAAGGCCCAAATTGTACTCCAGGGAAAGCAGGCACTCATTTGCCAATAACACTAGCCACTCGTCGAATGGAGGATTGCTGCTCGTCAACAAGATTGGTACAAGCTTCCATTAATTCTAATCTCTTGCTTCTAGGCAGAGACACTAGCATGTGAGTTGAATCAATGGTGAACCCCAAATAATCAATGATTCTACATGGTATCAATTTTGATTTAGCTGGAGGGATGAGAAACCCCAACTTCTAAAACATATGTTTAGTGACTGACACAGACAATTCAGCTGATTCCTGAGTCTTGCCTATGATTAGAACATCATCTAAATAGGCCATCACAATATGACTCTGAGCCCAGAGTAAACCCAACACCGGTTTCAACAACTGTGTAAATAGTCTAGGAGCTGAGGTTAACCCATTAGGCAATGCTTTAAACTGCCAAAATTGTCTCATCCAGCTAAATTTCAAATATCTCCGGTGATCGTATTGAATCGGCACTGAATAATACGCATCTTTCAGATCTATACATGCCATATAACATCCTTTGGATACCAATTGTTTAGCAGTAACAAAAGTTTCCTTTATGAATTGTTTATACTGGACATAGGAATTAAGTCGAGTTAGATCAAGAATGATTCGACACCCACCATCTTTCTTTTGTCTATGAAAAATATTAGACACAAATTGATGAGATTGATGAACCGACTTCTCAATCACCCCTTTTTTAAGTAAGGTTTTAATTTCAGCGTTTACCTGTAAAGTTTCTGATTATGAAAACACCAATGTCCGACTCGGTGTATGTTGTGTGGGTGGACGCAATTTAAAAATGAACTCAATTCGGAACACCTGAAGATCTCCAGTATCAATGAATCTGATGTTATGCAGCACCATTCAATGAAGAACAACTGCAATCTACCCCCAACTTGTGACTGCTCCATATATGACATGTCCTGAACCGAACCAGATCCACCTACCTCCATAATCGCTGGTGGATAACTTTGCCTCCGAGCTCTGGAGGGAATAAGTGTTGGGGTACGCCAATTGCGCACAGATGGCAGAGCCTGGCTTTGTCCTTGACCCGAACCAGCCTCAGTGAACCGTCTATAGGGGTGCAATCTGTGAAACGGTCTTTTACCGGTCGATTGTGCTTTAATGAGACCGACCGTCTTCGCCTCGTCATCCAGTTCTCTGACCTGTTTTGACAGATCCTCACCGAACAACAGGTTCGGCGGCTGCACTGCACTTTTCCGAAGACAATTTATTTCGAAAAGTGCATTGCACATAAGTGCCAAAGTATCCTGCTGAATATCAGACAGGGGCGCCCCAAGTCAAGTCAAGTCAAGTGCGTTTATTGTCATGTGTCCCTGATAGGACAATGAAATTCTTGCTTTGCTTCAGCACAACAGAACATAGTAGGCATTGACTACAAGGCATTCTATGAATATATACACACATGAATCAATATACTGATAAAGTGCAAATAACAGTATTGGCTAATAAAGATCAGTGTTATGTCCGAGCCAGGTTTAATAGCATGATGGCTGTGGGGAAGTAGCTGTTCCTGAACCTGGTCGTTGCAGTCTTCAGGCTCTTGTACCTTCTACCTGAAGGTAGTAGGGAGATGGGTGTGTGGCCAGGATGGTGTGGGTCCTTAATGATACTGCCAGCCTTTTTGAGGCAGCGACTGTGATAGATCCCCTCGATGGAAGGGAGGTCAGAGCCGATGATGGACTGGGCAGTGTTTACTACTTGTTGTAGTCTTTTCCTCTCCAGGGCGCTCAAGTTGCCGAACCAAGCCACGATGCAACCGGTCAGCATGCTCTCTACTGTGCACCTGTAGAAGTTAGAGAGAGTTCTCCTTGACAAACCGACTCTCCGTAATCTTCTCAGGAAGTAGAGGCGCTGATGTGCTTTCTTAATAATGGCATCAGTGTTCTCGGACCAGGAAAGATATTCAGAGAGGTGCATGCCCAGGAATTTGAAGCTCTTGACCCTTTCAACCATCGACCCGTTGATATAAACGGAACTGTGGGTCCCCATCCTACTCCTTCCAAAGTCCACTATCAGTTCCTTGGTTTTGCTGGTGTTGAGGGCCAGGTTATTGTGCTGGCACCATATGGACAGTTGCTCGATCTCTCTTATATATTCTGACTCATCACCATCAGTGATACGTCCCACAACAGTGGTGTCGTCAGCGAACTTGATGATGGAGTTCGCACTCTGTCCGGCTACGCAGTCATGAGTATAGAGTGAGTACAGCAGGGGGCTGAGCACGCAGCCTTGAGGTGCTCCCGTGCTAATTGTTATCGAGTCTGACACATTTCCACCAATACGAACAGACTGTGGTCTGAGAGTGAGGAAGTCGAGGATCCAATTGCAGAGGGATGCGCAGAGACTCAGTTCTACGAGTTTGGTAACCAGCTTGGAGGGGATGATTGTGTTAAATGCCGAGCTGTAATGATGAATAACAGCCTGACATATGAGTTGTTGTTGTCCAAGTGGTCCAGAGCGGAGTGGAGGGCCAGCGAGATCGCATCCACCGTTGATCTGTTGTGGCGGTAAGCGAACTGCAGTGGGTCCAGGTTTTTGTCGAGGTAGGAGTTGATCTGCGTCATGATCAACCTCTCAAAGCACTTCATCACCACAGGCGTTAGTGCCACAGGTCGATAGTCATTGAGGCATGTCACCTTACTCTTCTTGGGCACTGGTATAATTGATGCCCTTTTGAAGCAGGTGGGAACCTCAGACCTCAGAAGTGAGAGGTTGAAAATGTCCGTAAAAACTCCAGCCAGTTGGTCCGCACAGGTTTTTAGAACACGTCCAGGTATACCATCAGGTCCAGGCGCTTTTCGAGGGTTCACCCCTCTGAAGGATTTACTGACGTCGGCCTCTGTGATTGAGACTGAAATACCATCACAGCGAATGGGGAGGTGGGAATCAGCCCCATCGACTAATCTTGCAAATGCAGTAATGCCTGACCCAAGCAGCTTTAAGATCTTTTGGATCCTTAACACCTGGGCTCTGATGCTTGCACCCATGTGCCCCCAAATGGTATGGTTAACAGTAGGCACTTTTATTGAGGCACAGTTGGTAGGTGTCTCATATTTGTCCGTTCTTTCTTCCATCGTTAAATCCTGTAACTGATGGGAAGGCATATAATTCATGGTTCTGGCCAGGTCTTCGTCCAACGGCTCACCAGTTCCTGTTGGTATGGCGAATTTAGATGCCATGTCCGGCACCCTGGCTCTTGGGTCTCATGCCTTGGGGTATGCTGCTCCGCAATACCTCCAACCTGAGGGTCAGAACAAAACTGCCCCGGTAAGCTCACCTCCTCCATGAGGGAGACATTATGCAGCCCTTCTAAAGGTGTTGCTGCCATGGGCCCCCAAGAAGAACCGCGGATATAAGGCTCCTCTTCATGGAGCAGATCTTCCATATACAGCCCTCCAGTAGACGCTGCTGCCACGGGCCCATGTGTTGACCCACGGATATAAAGTCCCTCCGGGAACATGTCATGATAGAGCATCCTCTCCATCAGGTGCTCCATCTTTGCTAGACGTCCACAGACGTCGCTGATAGTGGGAGGAGAATCCTCCTGGCCCGACTCATCAGACTCCACGGGCCTTACTGATTCTTTGGTGGCTTTTCTCCCCACAGGAGTAGCCATGGTGCTGTCAATCGGCACCTGAATAGCTGCCACTCGCCGGACTGCCAGCGGCTCAGAAGGTGAAATGGGGGCCTGCCCGCTGCCCGTACTCCCGCGGTCTTCTCCAGCTGTTTTCCCGGCGGCGCGCCTCAGCCTTACTTTCACCGGCTTCTCCATAATCCTGCTAGCTCCTGTAAACCAGACTTACAGACCGCAAAAGACGACCACAGTGAGTTTTTAAAAACTTACCTGCGGGTTTTTAACTTAGCGCTGATGGATTGCGCCCTGCCAGCCCGTCGTTGCGCCATGCGTCTGATGTAATGACGCGCATGCGCCCTGGCGGGGCTTCTTCACGGAATCACTCACGTGACTCCGAAGTAAAATTCCTCTGAACACCTCTAAACTCCTCCAAAGCAGTCTAAACCCCACTAAACCCTCTAAACCACTAAATCCCTCTAACCCTTCTAAGTTCCTCTATGCCCATCTAGTCCTCTAAATCTCCAAACCCCTCGAAACCCATCAAAACCCCTCTAAACACCAGCTAAACCACTCTAACCCACTCTAAACCCATCGAAACCCATCGAAACGCCTCGAAACCATCTAAAACCCTCTAACATCATTATACCTCTCTAAACACCTCTATACCCCTCGAAACCAATCTAAAGCACTCTAAACCAATCCAAACCCCTCTAAAGCCCTCTAAGCAATTCTAGAGCCCTCTGAACCCCTCTAAACAAATGTAAACACCTTCGAAACCCATCTAAATCATCCGAAAGTCCTCTAAACACCTCTAAACAATTCTAAGTCCCCCCAAGCACCTCTGAACCCCTGTAAACAGGTCTAAGCCCATTTAAAGCTCTCTAAGACCCTCGAAACACCTCTAACCACGTATACACCCCTCTAAACCACTCTAACCTATCCATTCTAAACCCCTCCAACTCCCTCTAAACCGCTCTAAACCCTTCTAAACATATCTAAACCTCTCCAACCAACTGTAACACCCTCTACCCACTACGAAACAACCTAACCGCTATGAACCCCTCTTAACCGCTCTAAAGCCCTCTTAACACCTTTAAACCGCTCTAAAGCCCTCTAACCCTATTTACACTCTTCTAAACCCTCAAAACACATCAAAATCCCTCTAAACCTCTCCAAATCCCTCTAAAATTCACTAAACCTCTCTACCCCTCTAAGCCACTCAGAACCCCTTGAAACCACTCTAAACCTCTCTAAACCCCTCTAAAACCCCGTAAATCCCTTCAAACACATCTAAACCCCTCTATCCACTCAAAACACCTCTGAACCACTCTAAACCCTTCTAAAACCCTCTATACCACTCTAAACCAATCGAAACCCTTCTAAACACCTCTAAATCCCTCGAAAACCTCTCTGCATCCCTCTAACCCCACTATAACTCTCTAATCAATCTACACCCATCCATACCCCCTCTAAACCCCATCTAATGCCACCTGAACACAAAGCCCTCTAAGCCCACACTAAATCCCTCTAAACACCTCTAACCCCCTCTAAACCTCTCCAAAATACTGAATCCCAATAAACACATCTAAACACCTGGAAATCCCTCTAACTCCCTCTAACCCACTCTAAGCCTCTCCAAACCACTAACCCCTCTAGCCACCTCTAAACCCCCCAAAACCATCTACACCCCGCTAAACCCCTCGAAACCTGTCTAAACCATTCTAACCCCCTCACACCCCCTCTAAACTCCTCGAAATCCTTCGAATCCTCTAAATCCCTCTAAGTCATTCGAAACCAATCTAAACCCCTCTAAAACACTCTTAACCCCTCTAAGCCCCTCTGAACCCTTCTAAACACGTCTAAGCCTCGTTAAAACTCTCTAAACCACTGTAAACCCCTGTGAAAACCCCTCAAAGTAAATCTAACCCCATCTAGCCCCCTATAAATCCCTCCAACGCCCACTAAACCCCTCCAAACCCCCTTAAACGCTCTAAACCTCTCTAAAGTCCTCTGAACACATTTAAACCACATTCATGCCCTCTAATTCCCTTTAAACGTCTTTAAATCCATCTAACCGCCTCATGGAGGGATAGTATCAAATCAAAAGATGATGCGTACAAATTAGCCAGAAAAAAGCAGCATACCAGAGTACTGGGAGAAATTCAGAGACCAGCAGAGGAGGACAAATGGCTTAATTAGGAAAAGGAAAATAGATTATGAAAGAAAACTGGCAGGGAACATAAAAACTGACTGCAAAATTGTTATATATATGTGAAGAGAAAGAGATTAGTTAAAACAAATGTAGGTCCCTTGCAGTCAGAAACAGGTGAATTGATCATGGGGAACAAGGATATGGCGGACCAATTGAATAACTACTTTGGTTCTGTCTTCACTGAGGAAGACATACATAATCTGCCGGAAATAGCAGGGAGCCGCGGGACAAAGGAGATGGAGGAACTGAGTGAAATCCAGGTTAGTCGGGAAGTGGTATTGGGTAAATTGAATGGATTAAAGGCCGATAAATCACATGGGCCAGATAGGCTGCATCCCAGAGTACTTAAGGAAGTCGCTCCAGAAATAGTGGATGCATTAGTGATAATTTTTCAAAACTCTTTAGATTCTGGAGTAGTTCCTGAGGATTGGAGGGTAGCAAACGTAACCCCACTTTTTAAGAAGGGAGGGAGAGCGAAAACGGGGAATTACAGACCAGTTAGTCTAACATCGGTAGTGGGGAAACTGTTAGATTCAGTTATTAAAGATGGGATAGCAGCACATTTGGAAAGTGGTGAAATCATTGGACAAAGTCAGCATGGATTTACGAAAGGTAAATCATGTCTGACGAATCTTATAGAATTTTTCGAGGATGTTACTAGTAGAGTGGATAGGGGAGAACCAGTGGATGTGTTGTATCTGGACTTTCAGAAGGCATTCGACAAGGTCCCACATAAGAGATTAGTATACAAACTTATAGCACACAGTATTGGGGGGTCAGTATTGATGTGGATAGAGAACTGGCTGGCAAACAGGAAGCAAACAGTAGGGGTAAACGGGTCCTTTTCACAATGGCAGGCAGTGACTAGTGGGGTACCGCAAGGCTCGGTGCTGGGACCCCAGCTATTTACAATTTATATTAATGACCTGGATGAGGGAATTGAAGGCAACATCTCCAAGTTTGCGGATGACACTAAGCTGGGGGGCAGTGTTAGCTGTGAGGAGGATGCTAGGAGACTGCAAGGTGACTTGGATAGGCTGGGTGAGTGGGCAAATGATTGGCAGATGCAGTACAATGTGGATAAATGTGAGGTTATCCACTTTGGTGGCAAAAACAGGAAAGCAGACTATTATCTAAATGGTAGCCGATTAGGAAAAGGGGAGATGCAGCGAGACCTCGGTGTCATGGTACACCAGTCATTGAAAGTAGGCATGCAGGTGCAGCAGGCAGTGAAGAAAGCGAATGGTATGTTAGCTTTCATAGCAAAACGATTTGAGTATAGGAGCAGGGAGGTTTTACTGCAGTTGTACAGGGTCTTGGTGAGACCACACCTGGAGTATTGCGTACAGTTTTAGTCTCCAAATCTGAGGAAGGACATTATAGCCATAGAGAGAGTGCAGAGAAGGTTCACCAGACTGATTCCTGGGATGTCAGGACTTTCATATGAAGAAAGTGAATAGACTTGGCTTATACTCGCTAGAATTTAGGAGATTGAGAGGGGATCTTATAGAAACTTACAAAATTCTTATGGGGTTGGGCAGGCTAGATGCAGGAAGATTGTTCCCGATGTTGGAGAAGCCCAGGACAAGGGGTCACAGCTTAAGGATAAGGGGGAAATCCTTTAAGACCGAGATGAGAAAAAACGTTTTCACACAGAGAGTGGTGAATCTCTGGAACTCTCTGCCACAGAGGGTAGTTGAGGCCAGTTCATTGGCAATATTTAAGAGGGAGTTAGATGTGGCCCTTGTGGCTAAAGGGATCAGGGGGTATGGAGAGAAGGCAGGTACGGGATACTGAGTTGGATGCTCAGCCATGATCATATTGAATGGCGGTGCAGGCACGAAGGGCCGAATGGCCTACTCCTGCACCTATTTTCTATGTATCTATGTATCTATCTAACCCCCTCTAAACCCTTCTAAAGCACTCGACCCTCCTCAACCCCCCTCTAAACCCCTTCAAAACCATTCTAAAGCTCTCTATCCTTCTAAAACACCCTAAACCTAAATCTTTAGAGAGTCAGAGTGGACAGCTATCTGAAAAGCCAAAAGAGATGGGGGTGATATTGAACAATTTATTTTCTTCGGTATTCACCAAGGAGAATGATATTGAGTTATGTGAGGTAAGGGAAACAAGTAGAGTAGCTATGGAAACTATTAGATTCAAATAAGCGGAAGTACAGACACTTATGAAACATATAAAAGTGGATAAGTCTCCAGGTCCTGACAGGATATTCCCTAGGATATTGAGGGAAGTTAGTGTAGAAATAGCAGGGGCTATGACATAAATATTTCAAATGTCATTAGAAACGAGAATGGTGCCGGAGGATTGGCGTACTGCGCATGTTGTTCCATTGTTTAAAAAGGGTTCTAAGAGTAAACCTGGCAATTATAGACCTGTTAGTTTGACATCAGTGGGGACAAATTAATGGAAAGGATAATTAGAGATAATATATATAAGCATCTGGATAAACGGGGTCTGATTAGGAACAGTCAACGTGGATTTGTGCCTGGAAGGTCATGTTTGACTAATCTTCTTGAATTTTTGAAGATGTTACTAGGGAAATTGATGAGGGTAAAGCGGTGGATGTTGTCTATATGGACTTCAGTATGGCCTTTGACAAGGTTCCACATGGAAGGTTGGTTAAGAAGGTTCAATTGTTGGGTATTAGTGGTGGAATAGCAAGATGGATTCAACAGTGGCTGAATGGGAGATGCCAGAGAGTAATGGTGGATGGCTGTTTGTTAGGTTGGAGGCCGGTGACTAGTGGGGTGCCTCATGGATCTGTGTTGGGTCCACTGTTGTTTGTCATATACACCAACGATCTGGTTGATGGTTTGGAAAATGAAGTAGATTTTCAAAGTCTACAGAGAGATTTAGGCCATTTGGAAGAGTGGGCTGAAAGATGGCAGATGGAGTTTAATGCTGATAAGTGTGAGGTGCGACATCTTGGCAGGACAAATCAAAATAGGACGTACATGGTAAATGGTAGCGAATTGAGGAATGCAGTTGAACAGAGGGATCTAGGAATAACTGTGCATAGTTCCCTGAAGGTGGAATCTCATGTAGATTGGGTGGTAAAGAAAGCTTTTGGTGTGCTGGCCTTTATAAATCAGATCATTGAGTATAGAAGTTGGGATGTAATGTTAAACTTGTACAAGGTATTGGTGAGGCCAATTCTGGAGTATGGTGTACAATTCTGGTCGCCAAATTATAGGAAAGATGTCAGCAAAATAGAGAGAGTACAGAGGAGATTTACTAGAATTTTGCCTGGATTTCAGAAACTAAGGTACAGAGAAAGGTTGAACAAGTTAGTTTATTCATTGGAGCGCAGAAGGTTAAGGGGGGACTTGATAGAGGTCTTTAAAAGGATGAGAGGTATAGACAGAGTTAAAGTGGATAAGCTTTTTCCATTGAGAGTAGGGAAGATCCAAACAAGAGGACATGATTTGAGAATTAAGGGACATAAGTTTAGGGGTAACATGAGGGGGAACAACTTTACTTTGAGAGTGGTAGCTGTGTGGAGTGAGCTTCCAGAGGAAGTGATGGAGTCAGGTTCGATTTTATCATTTAAAAATAAATTGGATAGGTATATGGAAGGGAAAGGAATGGAGGGTTATCGTCTGAGTGCAGGTAGATGGGACTAGGGGGGAATAAGTGTTCGGAACGAACTAGAAGGGCCGAGATGGCCTGTTTCCGTGCTGTAATTGTTATATCGTTATATGGTTATACGGTTAAACTACTATAAACACCTCTAAACCCCTCTAAACCCCTCTACACCCCTCCAAACCACTCTAAATCCCCCTAAACCTATCAAAATCACTCTAAAGCGCTAAAAATAACTCTAAAGCCCGCTACTCATCTAAATTCCTCTGAACACCTCTAAGCCCCTCCAGTCTAAATCCCTCTAAACAGCTCTAAACCCCTTGAAACCCATCGAAATCCCTCTAATTCTCTCTAAACCCCTCGAAACATTCCAAGCCCCTCTAACGTCTAAATCCTCTAAGCCCCTCTATATCCCTCTAACACCTCTGTACCTCTAAGCACATCTAGCCCTCTAAACCTCAACCCCTACACCCATCAAATCCTCTCTGAACCCTCTAAACCCCTCTAACCCACTCTAAACACATCGAACCCCCCAAAACCACCCTAAACCCATCTAAACCCCTCTAAATCTCTCGAAATCCCTCTACAACCCTCTAATCCCACCATACCTCTCTAAACAGCTCTACACCCCTTCATATCCCTCTAACTCTCTCTAAACCCCTCGAAACCATCCAAGCCCCTCTAAACCCCTCTAAACCCTCTAAGCCCCTCTAAATCCCTCTAACCCCTCTGTCCCTCGAAGCTCATCTAGCCCTCTAAACCTCCAAACCCCTCTAAACCCATCAAAACCCCTCTAACCCCCTTTAAACCCCACTAACCCACTCTAAACACATCAACCCCCCCCAAAAACCCGAAACCCATCTAAGTCACACATTCGTCACATTTATTTATATAGCACATTTAAAAAACAACTCTCGTTTGCCAAAGTGCTTTACATTTGTTATACGAATAGTATAAACAAACAAATTATCTACATATATACATATAGCCCTCGCTCAGAGGAAGTCAAAAAAGGCTAGGGTGTATAGATACGTTTTTAGTCTTGACTTAAAGGAGTCGATGGAGCGGCCAGTTCTGATGGGAAGTGGGATGCTGTTCCACAGTCTAGGAGCTACAACCGCAAAGGCGCGGTCGCCCCTGAGCTTATGACTAGACCGCGGGATATTCAGCAACCCCGTCGGCCGATCTGAGGGACCTGGAGGTGGAGTGGTGGGCGAGAAAACTTTTAATGTAGGTGGGGGCAAGCCCATTGAGGGCTTTGTAGACATAGAGGAGGATCTTGAAATGTATATCTAAATGTATATATATCTAAACCCCTCTAAATCCCTCGAAACCACTCAACAACCCTCTAACCCCTCCAAACCGCTCTAAATACCATCTAAAGCACCTAAACATATCTACAATACAATACAATACAATACAATACCATTTATTGTCATTTGAACCTCAAATGTGGTCTCTGCAGCCATACAAACTCTAAGCCCTTCCAAACCACTCTAACGCCCTCTAGCCCCCTCTAAACCCCTCCAACACAATGTACACCCCGCTGAACCCCTCTGAAGCCCTCTGAATCTATCTAAACCCCTCTAACTTCCTCTTACACCATCTGCCCACTTCTAAACTCCTCTTAAACCCTCTCACCCCCTCTATCAACTTCTCAACCACTCTAAACTCCTCTAAACCACTCTAAACCTCTAAATACCTCTAAACCCCCCTAGCCTTAAAACCCCTCTAAACCCCTCTAAGCCCACTATACCCCCTCTAAACACCTCTACACCCCTCCAACCCACTCTAAATCCCTCTAAACTCCTCTAAACCCCTCTAAAGCACCATAAACACATCTAAACCCCTCTAAACCCCTCTAAACCCGTCGAATCCCTCTAAGACCCTCTAAAACCCTCTAAGCCCCTCTGAATCCCTCTAACCCCTCTGTCCCTCTTAGCTCATCTAGCCCTCTAAACCTCCAAACCCCACTAAACCCATCAAAACCCCTCTAAACTCCTCAAACCCACTTTAAACATCGAAATCCCTCTAAATCCCCTCAAAACCCATCTAAAATCATCCAACACCAATCAAAATCACTCTAAACCCCTCTAAACCCCGCGAACGCACTCTATACATCTAAAGCCCTCTGAACCCCTGAAAACCCCTCTAAACCTCTCGAAAAAAGCTCTAAATCTTTCTAGCACTCTGTATCCACGTTAAACCCCTCGAAACCATCCGGAACACCTTTAAACCCCTCTTAATCATTCGAAACCCCGCAAAACCCCACCAAACCCCTTTAAACCCTTCTAAGCC
This sequence comes from Malacoraja senta, assembly GCA_038087875.1. Classification (NCBI taxonomy): domain Eukaryota; kingdom Metazoa; phylum Chordata; class Chondrichthyes; order Rajiformes; family Rajidae; genus Malacoraja; species Malacoraja senta. Next base: position 49,701 of record JAXLNO010002920.1, on the reverse strand, counting down.
CCTCTAAGCCCATCTGAACCCCTCAAAACACGCCTGCCCTTTTAAACCGCTTAAAAAACTCCTAACCGCCCTCCAACCGCCTCCAAACCCCTCTAAACCACTCCAAACACCCCAACCCCCTCTAAACCCCGCTAAACCCAACTACTCCTCCAGACCCATCTATCCCCCTCTAACCACTACTAAACCCCTCTTAAGCCCTCTATCCCCCCTGAACAGCTCTAAACCCACGTAAACCCCTCTAAACACATGTAAAGCACACTAAAGCCCTCAACCCCTTTGCAACACTCGAAAACCCTCTACCCTCTAATACCCTCTAACTCACTAAACATCTCTAAACACCGCTACACCCCTCCAAATCTCTCGAAAGCCCTCTAAAAGTCTAAACCCCTCTAAACCATTCCAAGCCCCCTCTAAACCATTGTAACACTCTCCAATCACCTCTAAACTCCTCTAAACCCTTCGAAACCCGTCTAAATCCCTCTAAATATTTCGAAACCCATCTACACCCCTCTAAACTATTCTAAGTCCCTCTAAGCCCCCCTGAACCATTCAAAACACGTCTAAGCCCCTTTAAACCACTCTAGCCCACTCTAATCCCCTCTAAACCACGTTAACCCCATCTAGCCCCCTCTACACCGCTCCAACGCCCTCGAAACCCCTCCAACCCCCTCTTAACCGCTCTAAACCCTTCTAAAGCCCCCTATACAACTTGAAATCACTCTCAAGCCCTCTAATCTCCTTTAAACCCTTCTAAGCTCATCTAAGCTCCTCTGACCCCCTCAAAACACGCCTAACACAGTGGCTAACTTTCATTCTGCTGTGTGGGATGTTTTATGTTGAATTCTATCGTGTGTTGTGTTCTTTATTTTTATTGTATGGCAGTATGGTGACCACACATTTCACTGTGCCAACTGGCACATGTGACAAATAAATGTATCTTGTATCTTGTATCTTGTATCTTGTATCTAAGCCCCTTTAAACTGCTTTAAACCCCTACAACCCCCTCTAACCCCCTCTAAACCACTCTAAAGCACTCTAACCCCCCTCTAAACACTAAACCCAACTAAACCCGCTAAACCCAACTAAACCACTCTAAACCCCATCTAATCGTCTCCAACCCCCTCTAACCCCCTCTACCCACATCTAAACCCCTCATAAGCCCTCTAAACCCCTCTTAACCACTCTAAACCCATGTAAAGCCCTCTAAACACATATAAACCACTCTAAGGCCTGTCTCACGAGTCTGCGGTCATTGGCGGCGAAATGGAAAGAATCTGCCGCCATAGACCGCGCACTCGTGAGAACGCACAATTCCGGGGCCGTGCGGCGGTGTTCCCAACACCGCACGGTGCTAAAATAAAACCTACACTGTTGAAAACTATATTCTTACCGCACAACCTCCACCAGTGATGCACGAGTGCGGCACGGCCGCCCGCACGGGCCGCCGCCAGTGTGGCAGCAGCGCCGTGTGTCAAACTTCCACTGCCACAGCCTCCGCCAGTGAGGCACGTGTGCGGCACGGCCGCAGGCACAGCCACCACTACAGCGCCGCGATCAGGACGGCCGCCGCCACAGCCGCCGCTGGTGAGTCACGTGCGGCGGGCCGACGTCATCGCAGTCGGCCCGACCTTTTTTTACTTACCGCAAGCACGTGGGACCAGCCGTATTTGAATCACTCGGCCCCCACGCAGCATCCGTGCGGCGCTCCCATGGATAGGCTCGGCGCCCTCGCCGTTGCCGTGCGGTCCACTCTACAGGCGAAGCCGCGCTTCACCGCCGATGACCGCAAACACGTAAGACAGAGCCTTAAAGTAGCAATGTTACAAAATTTTGAGATTTAAAAAATAAAGTCTGCAATTTATCCCATCAGATAAAGCATAAAAAGAAGTTTAATTTGACACTTAATTCACTTTCATATCTTCAGTATTAAAAAAGTTATGGCCATTATCATACTCAGAAATTAGCATCTAGTTCCCTATTGCTTTTCCATTGATTTAACACAAAAGCTGTGATCGAGGACAGTTAAAAGCCCATAACTTTCTTAAAAATTATGATAACTGAAAGAAATTTTCAGTTATTATAGATTGAAGCATTCTGAAACAAATATGAAACAATCTTCCTTCGAAGACATGAAAGTAAAGCATATAATTAGTTAGTTACCTAATTGTAGCTAATTATAACAATTCAATTACTAGATCTAAACATCTATCAATTTCTTAAGAATAGATTAACATTTTTAAATAGCCTAAGTGTCCAAATAACATTCACACAATAATTCACAATGTAACATAATTTTTAAATCTAATTTTCATGAATTTACAGGCCAAATGGAAGGAATTGAATGTTTAATACCTGTAAATTAATGGGCATTTAATTCATCTTGTGAGTGAGGTTTTCTGGAAAGCGATCTTTTGGAACGTTGATTTGCGGTGAATTTAACCCCGTATTGGCATGAAAAATACTGCCGTTAATTCGGGGAATAAAATCACCGTGTCGCATGAAAAAATGTGAATTAAAGGCTTCTTAAGAAGCACTTTTATACATTTAATGAAAGCACTTTCGTTTACCTGTCCCATGCGTGAAATCCGTCCCCGTTATCGGCGTTGACGCTTCAGGAGCTGATTTTAAAATTATTGTAGCGCTGACATTGACGATTTAATAAAAATAAAAAATTCACAAATCGCCACTAGGAACGATTCATCAGCCAACGCTTGTACTCCAACACAATACTAACTAGGACATGGGAGGAGAAACCCGCGTTTTAACCCCGCCCCCCCCTTAAAGGCGCCAAAATCGCGCACACGGCCAGTGACAGAATTACAGCGCGACTGAAGTTAAGTTTTGTAACATACCTACTTAAAGCCCTATAACCGCCTTTGAAACACCCGAAACCCCTCTAAACCACTAGAAACCCCTCTAATACCATCTAACTCACAATACATCTCTAAGCACATGTACACCACGCCAAACCCGTCTAAAGCCCTCTAAACCAATCCATTCTAAACCTCCCTGAACCATTGTAACACCCTCTAATCCCCTCGAAACCCTTCCAAACCCCTCTAAATCCCTCCGAATCATTCGAAACCCCTCGAAAGCCATCTAAACCATTCTGAGCACCTCTAAGCCCATCTGAACTCCTCTCAACACGTCTAAGCCCATGTAAACATTTCTAAACCACTCTAACCCACTCTAATCCCCTCTAAACCACGTTAACCCCATCTAATCCCCTCTAAACCCCTCCAACGCCCTCGAAACCCCTCCAAACCCTTCTTAACCGCTCTAAACCCCTCTAAAGCCCTCTAAACATATTTAAACCACCCCTAAACCTCATCCCTCTAAAACACCCTAAACCACTATAATCACTCAACCCCTCTAAACCCGTTTACACCCCTTCAAACCACTCTAAACCGCCTTAAACCCTTCTAAACGCATCTAAATCCCTCTAAAGCGCTATAAATAAATCTAAAGCCCGCTAACCCCCTCTAAATTCCTCTGAACATCTCTAAACCCCTACAAAACAGCTCTAAACCCTTGAAACCCATCGAAATCCCCCTCTCTCTCTCTATACCCCTCTAAATCCTCTAAGCCATTCTATATACCTCTAACCCTACAATTTACTCGCTAGAATTCAGAAGATTGAGGGGGGTTCTTATAGAAACTTATAACATTCTTAAGGGGTTGGACAGGATAGATTCAGGAAGATTGTTCCCGATGTTGGGGAAGTCCAGGACAATGGGTCAGAGTTTAAGGATAAGGGGTAAATCTTTTAGGACCGAGATAAGAAAACCATTTTTCACACAGGGAGTGGTGAATCTCTGAAATTCTCTGCCACAGAAGGTAGTTGAGGCCAGTTCATTGTCTATATTTAAGAGGGAGTTAGATGAGGCCCTTGTGGCTAAAGGGATCTGCGGGTATGGAGAGAAGGCAGGTACAGGATACTGAGTTGGATGATCAGCCATGATCATATTGAATGGCGGTGCAGGCTCCTCATGCCTACTCCTGCATCTATTTTGTATGTTTCTGTGTAAATCCGGCGACGTTGCCACATTTCCGGCGAGGTCGCCACATTTCCGGCAAGGTCGCCATAAGTCCGGCAAGGTCGCCATAAATCAGCCGAGATCGCCATAGTTCCGGCATGGTCGCCATAAGTACGGCTAGGTGCCCATAAATCCGGCGAGGTCGCAACATTTCCGGCCAGGGCGCCATAAGTTCGGCGAGGTGGCCATAAATCCGGCGACATCGCCATATTTCCGGAAAGGTCGCAATAGGTCCGGCGAGGTGGCCATTAATCCGCCAAGGTCGCCATAGTTTCGGCAATGTCGCCATAAGTCCGGCGAGGTGACCATAAATCCGCCAAGGTCGCCGCAGTTCCGGCAAGGTCGCCATAAGTCCGGCGAGGTGGCCATAAATCCGACAAGGTCGCCATAGTACCGGCAAGGTCGCCATAAGTTCGGCGAGGTGGCCAAAAATCCGGCGAGGTCGCCATAGTTCCGGGAAGGTCGCCATACGTCCGGCGACCTGGCCATAAATCCGACAAGGTCACCATAGTTCCGGCAAGGTCGACATAAGTCCGGCGAGGTGGCCATCAATCCGGCAAGATCGCCATAGTTCCGGCAAGGTCGCCACAAATCCGGCAGAATCGCATATTTCCGGAAATTTCGCCATATATCCGGCAAGGCCGCCACAAATCCGGCAAGGTCGCCATATACCCGGCATGGTCGCCATAATTCCGGCAAGGTGGCCACAAATCAGGGAAGATCGCCATATTTCCCCGGAAATGTCGCCATAAATCCGGGAAGGTGGCCTCAAATCCGGCTAGGTCGCCATATTTCCGGGGAGGTCGCCATAAATCCGGCAAGGTGGCCTCAAATCCGGCAAGGCCGCCACATTTCCGACGAGGTTGCCATAACTCCGGCAAGGTCGCCATAAATCCGGCAAGGTCGCCATAAATCCGGCAAGGTAGCCATATTTCCGGCTAGGTCGCCATAAATACGGCAAGGTCACCATAAACCCGGCGAGGTCGCTATATTTCCGGCAAGGTCGCCATAAATCCAGCAAGGTCGCCATCAATCCGGGAAGGTCGCCATATTTCCGGCAAGGTCGCCATAAATTCGGCGAGGTCGCCATATTTCCGGCGAGGTCGCCACAAATCCAGCAGGGTCGCCACAAATGCGGCAACGTCGCCACATGTCCGGCAAGGTCGCCACATTTCCGGCAAGGTCGCCATTAATCCGGGAATGTCGCCATAAATCCGGCAAGGTCGCCACATTCCCGGCAAGGTCGCCATAAATCCGGCAAGGTCGCCACAAATCCGGCAAGGACGCCACATTTCCGGCAAGGTCGCCATAAATCGGGCAAGGTCGCCATAATTCCGGCGATGTCGACATAGTTCCGGCAAAGTCGCCATAAATCCGGCAAGTTTGCCATAAATCTGCAAAGTCGACATAACTCCGGCAAGGTCGTCGTATTTCTGGCACGGTCGCCAAAAATCCGGCTAGGACGCCATAAATCCGGCAAGTTCGCCATATTTCCGGCAAAGTCGCCACTTTTCCGGCAAGGTCGCCATCGATCCGGCAAGGTCGCCACAAATCCGGCAAGTTCGCAACATTTCAGCAAGGTCGCCAGAAATCCGGCATCGTCGCCACGAATCCGGCAAGGACGCCACATTTCCGGCAAGGTCGCCATGAATCCGGCAAGGTCGCCACATTTCCGGCAAGGTCGCCATAAATCCGGCAAGGTCGCCCCAAATCCCACAAAGTCGCCATAAATTCGGCAAGGTCGCCACAATTCCGGCAAGGTCGCCACAATTCCGGCAATGTCGCCATAAATCCGGCAAGGTCGACACAAATCCGGTAAGGTCGCCACATCCCCGGCAGGGTCGCCATAAATCCGTCAAGGTCGCCACAAATCCGGCAAGGTCGCAATTAATCCGGCAAGGTGGCGTCAAATCCGGCAAGGTCGCCATATTTCCGGCAAGGTCACCAAAAATCCGGCAAGATCGCAACATTTCCGTCGAGGTCGCCATAAATCCGACAATGTCGCCACAAATCCGGCAAGGTCGCTACATTTCCGGCGAGGTCGCCAACAATCCGGCAAGGTCGCTACAAATCCGGCAAGGTCGCCATATTTCAGGCAAAGTCGCCATAAATCCGGCATGGTCGCCACAAATCCGGCAAAGTCGCCATATTTCCGACAAGGTCGCCATAAATCCGGCAAGTTTGCCTCAAATCCGGCAAGGTAGCCATTTTCCCGGCAAAGTCGCCATAAATCCGGCAAGGTTCGTCAAACCCGGCAAGGTCGCAACATTTCGGCAAGGTCGCCATGAATCCGGCAATGTCGCCACAAGTCCGGCAAGGTCGCGTCAAATCCGGCAAAGTCGCCACATTTCCTGCAATGTCGCCATAGATCCGGCAAGGTCGCCACAAATCCGGCAAGGTCGCAACATTTCGGCAAGTTCGCCAGAAATCCGGCAAGGTCGCCACATTTCCAGCAAAGACGCCATGAATCCGGCAAGGTCGCCACAAGTCCGGCAAGGTCGCCATAAATCCGGCAAGGTCGCCACATATCCCACAAGGTCGCCATAAATCCGGCAAGGTCGCCACAAATCCGGCAAGGTCGCCACATTTGCGGCAAGGTCCCATAAATCCGGCAAGGTCGCCACAAATAAGGCAAGGTCGCCACATCCCCGGCAAGGTCGCCATTAATCCGGGAATGTCGCCATAAATCCGGCAAGGTCGCCACATTCCCGGCAAGATCGCCATAAATCCGGCAAGGTCGTCACAAATCCGGCAGGGTCGCCACATTTCCGGCAACGTCGCCATATTTCCGGCAAGGTCACCATAAATCCGGCAAGGTCGACACAAATGCGGCAAGGTCGCAATAAATCCGGCAAGGTCGCCATATATCCGACAAGGTCGCCATAAATCCGGCGAGGTCGCCATATTTCCGGCAAGGTCGCCATAAATCCGGCAAGGTCGCCACAAATCGGGCAAGGTCGCCATATTTCCGTCAAGGTCGCCATAAATCCGGCAAGTTTGCGTCAAATCCGGCAAGGTCGCCATATTTCCGGCAAAGTCGCAATTAATCCGGCAAGGTGGCGTCAAATCCGGCAAGGTCGCCACATTGCCGGCAAGGTCGCCATATTTCCGGCAAGGTCACCAAAAATCCGGCAAGATCGCAACATTTCCGTCGAGGTCGCCATATATCCGACAATGTCGCCACAAATCCGGCAAGGTGGCTACATTCCCGGCGAGGTCCCCAACAATCCGGCAAGGTCGCCACATTTCCGGCAAGGTCGCCATGAATCCGGCAAGGTCGCCACAAGTCCGGCAAGGTCGCGTTAAATCCGGCAAGGTCGCCACATTTCCTGCAAGGTCGCCATAGATCCGGCAAGGTCGCCACAAATCCGACAAGGTCGCAACATTTCGGCAAGTTCGCCAGAAATCCGGCTTCTTCGCCACAAATCCGGCAAGGTCGCCACATTTCCGGCAAGGTCGCCATGAATCCGGTAAGGTCGTCACATTTCCGGCAAGGTCGCCATAAATCCTGCAAGGTCGCCACAAATCCCACAAGGTCGCCATAAATCCGGCACGGTCGCCACAAATCCGGGAAGGTCGCCGCATTTGCAGCAAGGTCGCCATAAATAGGGCAAGGTCGCCACAAATAAGGCAAGGTCGCCACATCCCCGGCAAGGTCGCCATTAATCCGGGAATGTCGCCATAAATCCGGCAAGGTCGCCACATTCCCGGCAAGGTCGCCATAAATCCGGCAAGGTCGCCACAAATAAGGCAAGGTCGCCACATCCCCGGCAAGGTCGCCATTAATCCGGGAATGTCGCCATAAATCCGGCAAGGTCGCCACATTCCCGGCAAGGTCGCCATAAATCCGGCAAGGTCGCCACAAATCCGGCAGGGTCGCCACATTTCCGGCAACGTCGCCATATTTCCGGCAAGGTCTCCATAAATCCGGCAAGGTAGACACAAATGCGGCAAGGTCGCAATAAATCCGGCAAGGTCTCCATATATCCGGCAAGGTCGCCATAAATCCGGCGAGGTCGCCATGTTTCCGGCAAGGTCGCCATAAATCCGGCAAGGTCGCCACAAATCGGGCAAGGTCGCCATATTTCCGTCAAGGTCGCCATAAATCCGGCAAGTTTGCGTCAAATCCGGCAAGGTCGCCATATTTCCGGCACAGTCGCAATTAATCCGGCAAGGTGGCGTCAATTCCGGCAAGGTCGCCACATTTCCGGCAAGGTCGCCATATTTCCGGCAAGGTCACCAAAAATCCGGCAAGATCGCAGCATTTCCGTCGAGGTCGCCATAAATCCGACAATGTCGCCACAAATCCGGCAAGGTCGCTACATTCCCGGCGAGGTCGCCAACAATCCGGCAAGGTCGCCACATTTCCGGCAAGGTCGCCATGAATCCGGCAAGGTCGCCACAAGTCCGGCAAGGTCGCGTCAAATCCGGCAAGGTCGCCACATTTCCTGCAAGGTCGCCATAGATCCGGCAAGGTCGCCACAAATCCGGCAACGTCGCAACATTTCGGCAAGTTCGCCAGAAATACGGCTTCTTCGCCACAAATCCGGCAAGGTCGCCACATTTCCAGCAAGGTCGCCATGAATCCGGCAAGGTCGCCACGTCCGGCAAGGTCGCCATAAATCCGGCAAGGTCGCCACAAATCCCACAAGGTCGCCATAAACCCGGCAAGGTCGCCACAAATCCGGCAAGGTCGCCACATTTGCGGCAAGGTCGCCAGAAATCCGGCATCGTCGCCACAAACCGGCAAGATCGCCACATTTCCGGCAAGGTCGCCATGAATCCGGTAAGGTTGTCACATTTCCGGCAAGGTCGCCATAAATCCGGCAAGGTCGCCACAAATCCCACAAGGTCGCCATAAATCCGGCACGGTCGCCACAAATCCGGCAAGGTCGCCACATTTGCAGCAAGGTCGCCATAAATCCGGCAAGGTCGCCACAAATAAGGCAAGGTCGCCACATCCCCGGCAAGGTCGCCATTAATCCGGGAATGTCGCCATAAATCCGACAAGGTCGCCACATTCCCGGCAAGGTCGCCATAAATCCGGCAAGGTCGCCACAAATCCGGCAGGGTCGCCACATTTCCGGCAACGTCGCCATATTTCCGGCAAGGTCACCATAAATCCGGCAAGGTCGACACAAATGCGGCAAGGTCGCAATAAATCCGGCAAGGTCTCCATATATCCGGCAAGGTCGCCATAAATCCGGCGAGTTCGCCATGTTTCCGGCAAGGTCGCCATAAATACGGCAAGGTCGCCACAAATCGGGCAAGGTCGCCATATTTCCGTCAAGGTCGCCATAAATCCGGCAAGTTTGCGTCAAATCCGGCAAGATCGCCATATTTCCGGCAAACTCGCAATTAATCCGGCAAGGTGGCGTCAAATCCGGCAAGGTCGCCACATTTCCGGCAAGGTCGCCATATTTCCGGCAAGGTCACCAAAAATCCGGCAAGATCGCAACATTTTCGTCGAGGTCGCCATAAATCCGACAATGTCGCCACAAATCCGGCAAGGTCGCTACATTCCCGGCGAGGTCGCCAACAATCCGGCAAGGTCGCCACATTTCCGGCAAGGTCGCCATGAATCCGGCAAGGTCGCCACAAGTCCGGCAAGGTCGCGTCAAATCCGGCAAGGTCGCCACATTTCCTGCAAGGTCGGCATAGATCCGGCAAGGTCGCCACAAATCCGGCAAGGTCGCAACATTTCGGCAAGTTCGCCAGAAATCCGGCTTCTTCGCCACAAATCCGGCAAGGTCGCCACATTTCCAGCAAGGTCGCCATGAATCCGGCAAGGTCGCCACGTCCGGCAATGTCGCCATAAATCCGGCAAGGTCGCCACAAATCCCACAAGGTCGCCATAAACCCGGCAAGGTCGCCATAAATCCGGCAAGGTCGCCACATTTGCGGCAAGGTCGCCAGAAATCCGGCATCGTCGCCACAAACCGGCAAGGTCGCCACATTTCCGGCAAGGACGCCATGAATCCGGTAAGGTCGTCACATTTCCGGCAAGGTCGCCATTAATCCGGGAACTTCGCCATAAATCCGGCAAGGTCGCCATAAATCTGGCAAGGTCGCCATAAATCCGGCAAGGTCGCCACATTTGCGGCAAGGTCACCATAAATCCGGCAAGGTCGCCACAAATAAGGCAAGGTCGCCACATCCCGGGCAAGGTCGCCATTAATCCGGGAATGTCGCCATAAATCCGACAAGGTCGCCACATTCCCGGCAAGGTCGCCATAAATCCGGCAAGGTCGCCACAAATCCGGCAGGGTCGCCACATTTCCGGCAACGTCGCCATATTTCCGGCAAGGTCACCATAAATCCGGCAAGGTCGACACAAATGCGGCAAGGTCGCAATAAATCCGGCAAGGTCTCCATATATCCGGCAAGGTCGCCATAAATCCGGCGAGTTCGCCATGTTTCCGGCAAGGTCGCCATAAATACGGCAAGGTTGCCACAAATCGGGCAAGGTCGCCATATTTCCGTCAAGGTCGCCATAAATCCGGCAAGTTTACGTCAAATCCGGCAAGATCGCCATATTTCCGGCAAACTCGCAATTAATCCGGCAAGGTGGCGTCAAATCCGGCAAGGTCGCCACATTTCCGGCAAGGTCGCCATATTTCCGGCAAGGTCACCAAAAATCCGGCAAGATCGCAACATTTCCGTCGAGGTCGCCATAAATCCGACAATGTCGCCACAAATCCGGCAAGGTCGCTACATTCCCGGCGAGGTCGCCAACAATCCGGCAAGGTCGCCACATTTCCGGCAAGGTCGCCATGAATCCGGCAAGGTCGCCACAAGTCCGGCAAGGTCGCGTCAAATCCGGCAAGGTCGCCACATTTCCTGCAAGGTCGGCATAGATCCGGCAAGGTCGCCACAAATCCGGCAAGGTCGCAACATTTCGGCAAGTTCGCCAGAAATCCGGCTTCTTCGCCACAAATCCGGCAAGGTCGCCACATTTCCAGCAAGGTCGCCATGAATCCGGCAAGGTCGCCACGTCCGGCAATGTCGCCATAAATCCGGCAAGGTCGCCACAAATCCCACAAGGTCGCCATAAACCCGGCAAGGTCGCCATAAATCCGGCAAGGTCGCCACATTTGCGGCAAGGTCGCCAGAAATCCGGCATCGTCGCCACTAACCGGCAAGGTCGCCACATTTCCGGCAAGGACGCCATGAATCCGGTAAGGTCGTCACATTTCCGGCAAGGTCGCCATTAATCCGGGAACTTCGCCATAAATCCGGCAAGGTCGCCATAAATCCGGCAAGGTCGCCATAAATCCGGCAAGGTCGCCACATTTGCGGCAAGGTCACCATAAATCCGGCAAGGTCGCCACAAATAAGGCAAGGTCGCCACAAATCCGGCAAGGTCGCCACATTTGCGGCAAGGTCGCCAGAAATCCGGCATCGTCGCCACAAACCGGCAAGGTCGCCACATTTCCGGCAAGCACGCCATGAATCCGGTAAGGTCGTCACATTTCCGGCAAGGTCGCCATTAATCCGGGAACTTCGCCATAAATCCGGCAAGGTCGCCATAAATCCGGCAAGGTCGCCATAAATCCGGCAAGGTCGCCACATTTGCGGCAAGGTCACCATAAATCCGGCAAGGTCGCCACAAATAAGGCAAGGTCGCCACATCCCCGGCAAGGTCGCCACAAATGCGGCAAGGTCGCCACATTTCCGGCAATGTCGCCATGAATCCGGCAAGTTCGCCACAAATCCGGCAAGGTCGCCACAAATCCGGCAGGGTCGCTACATTTCCGGCAACGTCGCCATATTTCCGGCAAGTTTGCGTCAAATCCGGCAATGTCGCCATATTTCCGGCAAAGTCGCAATTAATCTGGCAAGGTGGCGTCAAATCCGGCAAGGTCGCCATATTTCCGGCAAGGTCACCAAAAATCCGGCAAGATCGCAACATTTCCGTCGAGGTCGCCATAAATCCGACAATGTCGCCATATTTCCGTCAAGGTCGCCATAAATCCGGCAAGTTTGCGTCAAATCCGGCAAGGTCGCCATATTTCCGGCAAAGTCGCAATTAATCCGGCAAGGTGGCGTCAAATCCGGCAAGGTCGCCACATTTCCAGCAAGGTCGCCATATTTCCGGCAAGGTCACCAAAAATCCGGCAAGATCGCAACATTTCCGTCGAGGTCGCCATAAATCCGACAATGTCGCCACAAATCCGGCAAGGTCGCTACATTCCCGGCGAGGTCGCCAACAATCCGGCAAGGTCGACACATTTCCGGCAAGGTCGCCATAGATCCGGCAAGGTCGCCACAAATCCGGCAAGGTCGCAACATTTCGGCAAGTTGGCCAGAAATCCGGCTTCTTCGCCACAAATCCGGCAAGGTCGCCACATTTCCAGCAAGGTCGCCATGAATCCGGCAAGGTCGCCACGTCCGGCAAGGTCGCCATAAATCCGGCAAGGTCGCCACAAATCCCACAAGGTCGCCATAAATCCGGCAAGGTCGCCACAAATCCGGCAAGGTCGCCACATTTGCGGCAAGGTCGCCAGAAATCCGGCATCGTCGCCACAAACCGGCAAGGTCGCCACATTTCCGGCAAGGACGCCGTGAATCCGGTAAGGTCGTCACATATCCGGCAAGGTCGCCATTAATCCGGGAACTTCGCCATAAATCCGGCAAGGTCGCCATAAATACGGCATGGTCGCCATAAATCCGGCAAGGTCGCCACATTTGCGGCAAGGTCACCATAAATCCGGCAAGGTCGCCACAAATAAGGCAAGGTCGCCACATCCCCGGCAAGGTCGCCACATTTCCGGCAACGTCGCCATATTTCCGGCAAGTGTGCGTCTAATCCGGCAAGGTCGCCATATTTCCGGCAAAATCGCAATTAATCCGGCAAGGTGGCGTGAAATCCGGCAAGGTCGCCATATTTCCGGCAAGGTCAACAAAAATCCGGCAAGATCGCAACATTTCCGTCGAGGTCGCCACAAATCCGGCAAGGTCGCGACATTTACGGCAATGTCGCCATTAATCCGGGAATGTCGCCATATATCCGGCAAGGTCGCCACATTTCGGGCAAGATCGCCATAAATCCGGCAAGGTCGCCACAAATCCGGAAAGGTCGCCACATTTTCGGCAAGGTCGCCATAAATCCGGCAAGGTCGCCACAAATCCAGAAGGGTCGCCACAAATGCGGCAATGTCGCCACATTTCCGGCAAGGTCGCCACATTTCCGGCAAGGACGCCATTAATCCTGGAATGTCGCCATAAATCCGGCAAGGTCGCCACATTCCCGGCAAGGTCGCCACATTTCCGGCAGGGTCGCCATAAATCCGGCAAGGTCGCCACAAATCCGACAAGGTCGCCACATTTCCGGCAATGTCGCCATATTACCGGCAAGGTCACCATAAATCCGGCAAGGTCGCCACAAATGCGGCAAGGTCGCCATAAATCCGGCAAGGTCGCCATATTTCCGGCAAGGTCGCCATAAATCCGGCGAGGTCGCCATATTTCCGGCGAGGTCGCCATAAATCGGGCAAGGTCGCCATAATTCCGGCGATGTCACCATAACCATATAACCATATAACCATAACAGCACGGAAACAGGCCATCTCGGCCCTTCAAGTCCGTGCCGAACATTTAATTTTTTTATTTATTTATTTATTTATTTATTTTTAAATTAAAAATAAAATACTTCCCCCTAGTCCCATCTACCTGCACTCAGACCATAACCCTCCATTCCTTTCCCGTCCATATACCCATCCAATCTATTTTTAAAGGATAACATCGAACCTGCCTCCACCACTTCCACTGGAAGCTCATTCCACACAGCTACCACTCTCTGAGTAAAGAAGTTCCTCCTAATGTTCCCCCTAAACTTCTGTCCCTTAATTCTCAAGTCATGTCCCCTTGTTTGAATCTTCCCTACTCTCAATGGGAAAAGCTTATCCACGTGCACTCTGTCTAACCCGCTCATAATTTTAAAGACCTCTATCAAGTCCCCTCTTAACCTTCTGCGCTCCAAAGAATAAAGACCTAACTTGTTCAACCTTTCTCTGTAACTTAGTTGCTGAAACCCAGGCAACATTCTAGTAAATCTCCTCTGTACTCTCTCTATTTTGTTGACATCCTTCCTATAATTAGGCGACCAAAATTGTACTCCATACTCCAGAATTGGCCTCACCAATGCCTTGTACAATTTTAACATTACATCCCAACTTCTATATTCAATGCTCTGATTTATAAAGGCCAGCACACCAAAAGCTTTCTTTACCACCCTATCTACATGAGATTCCACCTTCAGGGAACTATGCACAGTTATTCCTAGATCCCTCTGTTCAACTGCATTCCTCAATTCTCTACCATTTACCGTGTACGTCCTATTTTGATTTGTCCTGCCGAGATGTAGCACCTCACATTTGTCAGCATTAAACTCCATCTGCCATCTTTCAGCCCACTCTTCCAAATGGCCTAAATCGCTCTGTAGACTTTGAAAATCTACTTCATTATCCACAACACCACCTATCTTAGTATCATCTGCATACTTACTAATCCAATTTTCCACACCTTCATCCAGATCATTGATGTACATGACAAACAACAGTGGACCCAACACAGACCCCAGAGGCACCCCACTAGTCACCGGCCTCCAACCTGACAAACAGCCATCCACCATTACTCTCTGGCATCTCCCATTCAGCCACTGTTGAATCCATCTTGCTACTCCACCATTAATACCCAACAATTGAATCTTCTTAACCAACCTTCCATGAGGAACCTTGTCAAAGGCCTTACTGAAGTCCATATAGACAACATCCACTGCTTTACCCTCATCAATTTCCCTAGTAACCTCTTCGAAAAATTCAAGAAGATTAGTCAAGCATGACCTTCCAGGCACAAATCCATGTTGACTGTTCCTAATCAGACCCTGCTTATCCAGATGCTTATATATATTATCTTTAAGTATCCTTTCCATTAATTTGCCCACCACTGACGTCAAACTAACAGGTCTATAATTGCTAGGTTTACTCTTCGAACCCTTTTTAAACAACGGAACAACATGCGCAGTACGCCAATCCTCCGGCACTATTCCCGTTTCTAATGACATTTGAAATATTTCTGTCATAGCCCCTGCTATTTCTACACTAACTTCCCTCAATGTCCTAGGGAATATCCTGTCGGGACCTGGAGACTTATCCGTTTTCATATTTTTCAAAAGTGTCCGCACCTCCTCTTCTTTGAATCTCACAGTTTCCATTGCTACTCTGCTCGTTTCCCTTACCTCACATAATTCCATATCCTTCTCCTTCGTGAATACCGAAGAAAAGAAATTGTTCAATATCTCCCCCATCTCTTTTGGCTCTGCAGATAGCTGTCCACTCTGACTCTCTAATGGTCGATTTTATTCCTTGTTACCCTTTTGCTATTAATATAGCTGTAGAAACCCTTTGGATTTACTTTCACCTTACTTGCCAAAGCAACCTCATATCTTCTTTTAGCTTTTCTAATTTCTTTCTTAATATTCTTTTTACATTCTTTATACTCCTCAAGCACCTCATTTACTCCATGCTGCCTATAATTATTGTAGATCTCTCTCTTTTTCCGAACCAAGTGTCCAATTTCCCTTGAAAACCATGGCTCTTTCCATTTTTTACTATTTCCTTTCAACCGAACAGGGACATAAAGATTCTGTACTCTTAAAATTTCACCCTTAAATGTCCTCCATTTTTCTTCTACATCCTTCCCATAAAACAACATGTCCCAATTCACTCCTTTTAAATCCACAGTTCACTCCTTTTAAATCCATAGTTCCGGCAAAGTCGCCATAAATCCGGCAAGTTTGCCATAAATCCGCAAAGTCGCCACAAATCCGGCAGGGTCGCCACATGTCCTGCAATGTCGCCATATTTCCGGCAAGGTCACCATAAATCCGGCAAGGTCGACACAGATGCGGCAAGGTCGCAATAAATACGGCAATGTCGCCATATTTCCGGCAAGGTCGCCGTAAATCCGGCGAGGTCGCCATATTTCCGGCGAGGTCGCCATAAATTCGGCAAGGTCGCCATAAATCTGCAAAGTCACCATAACTCCGGCAAGGTCGCCGTATATCCGTCACGGTCGCCATAAATCCGGCTGGGACGCCATAAATCCGGCAAGGTCGCCACATCCCCGGCAAGGTCGCCATGAATCCGGCAAGGTCGCCACAAATCCGTCAAGGTCGCCACATTTCAGGCAAGGTCGCTATAAATCCGGCAAGGTCGCCACATTTCAGGCAAGGTCGCTATAAATCCGGCAAGGTCGCCACAAATCCGGCAAGGTCGCCACATTTACGGCAATGTCGCCATTAATCCGGGAATGTCGCCATAAATCCGGCAAGGTCGCCACATTTCGGGCAAGATCGCCATAAATCCTGCAAGGTCGCCACGAATCCGGAAAGGTCGCCACATTTCCGGCAAGGTCGCCATAAATCCGGCAAGGTCGCCACAAATCCAGCAGGGTCGCCACAA
Organism: Malacoraja senta; assembly: GCA_038087875.1. Classification (NCBI taxonomy): domain Eukaryota; kingdom Metazoa; phylum Chordata; class Chondrichthyes; order Rajiformes; family Rajidae; genus Malacoraja; species Malacoraja senta. Next base: position 33,200 of record JAXLNO010002920.1, on the reverse strand, counting down.
GTGCGGCAAGGTCGCCACATTTCCGGCAAGGTCGCCATATTACCGGCAAGGTCACCATAAATCCGGCAAGGTCGCCACAAATGCGGCAAGGTCGCCATAAATCCGGCAAGGTCGCCATATTTCCGGCAAGGTCGCCATAAATCCGGCGAGGTCGCCATATTTCCGGCGAGGTCGCCATAAATCGGGCAATGTCGCCATAATTCCGGCGATGTCACCATAGTTCCGGCAAAGTCGCCATAAATCCGGCAAGTTTGCCATAAATCTGCAAGGTCGCCACAAATCCGGCAGGGTCGCCACATGTCCTGCAATGTCGCCATATTTCCGGCAAGGTCACCATAAATCCGGCAAGGTCGACACAGATGCGGCAAGGTCGCAATAAATACGGCAAGGTAGCCATATTTCCGGCATGGTCGCCATAAATCCGGCGAGGTCGCCATATTTCCGGCGAGGTCGCCATAAATCCGGCAAGGTCGCCATAAATCTGCAAAGTCACCATAACTCCGGCAAGTTCGCCGTATTTCCGTCACGGTCACCATAAATCCGGCTGGGACGCCATAAATCCGGCAAGGTCGCCACATCCCCGGCAAGGTCGCCATATTTCCGGCGAGGTCGCCATAAATCGGTCAAGGTCGCCATAATTCCGGCGATGTCACCATAGTTCCGGCAAAGTCGCCATAAATCCGGCAAGTTTGCCATAAATCTGCAAAGTTGCCATAACCCCGGCAAGGTCGCCGTATTTCCGGCACGGTCGCCATAAATCCGGCTAGGGCGCAATAAATCCGGCAAGGTCGCAACATTCCGGCAAGGTCGCCAGAAATCCGGCATCGTCGCCACAAATCCGGCAAGGTCGCCACATTTCCGGCAAGGTCGCCATGAATCCGGCAAGGTCGCCACAAATCCGGCAGGGTCGCCACATTTCCTGCGATGTGGCCATATTTCCGGCAAGGTCACCATAAATCCGGCAAGGTCGCCACAAATGCGGCAAGGTCGCCATAAATCCGGCAAGGTCGCCATATTTCCGGTGAGGTCGCCATAAATCGGGCAAGGTCGCCATAATTCCGGCGATGTCACCATAGTTCCGGCAAAGTCGCCATAAATCCGGCAAGTTTGCCATAAATCTGCAAAGTTGCCATTACCCCGGCAAGGTCGCCGTATTTCCGGCACGGTCGCCATAAATCCGTCTAGGGCGCCATAAATCCGGCAAGGTCGCCACAAATCCGGCAAGGTCTCCACATTTCCGGCAAGCTCGCCATATTTCCCGCAAGGTCACCATAAATCCGGCAAAGTCGCCACAAATGCGGCAAGGTCGCCATATTTACGGCAAGGTTGCCATTAATCCGGCAAGGTCGCAATAAATCCGGGAAGGTCGCCATTTCCGGCCAGGTCGCCATAAATCCGGCAAGGTCGCCATAAAACTGCAAAGTCACCATAACTCCGGCAAGGTCGCCGTATTTCCGGCACGGTCGCCATAAATCCGACTAGGACGCCATAAATCCGGCAAGGTCGCCACATCCCCGGCAAGGTCGCCATGAATCCGGCAAGGTCGCCACAAATCCGTCAAGGTCGCCACATTTCAGGCAAGGTCGCCATATATCCGGCAAGGTCACCACAAATCCGGCATTGTCGCCACATTTCCGGCAAGGTCGCCATTCATCCGGGAATGTCGCCATAAATCCTGCAAGGTCGCCACATTCCGGGCAAGATCGCCATAAATCCGGCAAGGTAGCCACATCCCCGGCAAGGTCGCCACATTTCCGGCAACGTCGCCATATTTCCGGCAAGTGTGCGTCAAATCCGGCAAGGTCGCCATATTTCCGGCAAAATCGCAATTAATCCGGCAAGGTGGCGTCAAATCCGGCAAGGTCGCCATATTTCCGGCAAGGTCACCAAAAATCCGGCAAGATCGCAACATTTCCGTCGAGGTCGCCATAAATCCGACAATGTCGCCATATTTCCGTCAAGGTCGCCATAAATCCGGCAAGTTTGCGTCAAATCCGGCAAGGTCGCCATATTTCCGGCAAAGTCGCAATTAATCCGGCAAGGTGGCGTCAAATCCGGCAAGCTCGCCACATTTCCGGCAAAGTCGCCATATTTCCGGCAAGGTCACCAAAAATCCGGCAAGATCGCAACATTTCCGTCGAGGTCGCCATAAATTCGACAATGTCGCCACAAATCCGGCAAGGTCGCTACATTCCCGGCGAGGTCGCCAACAATCCGGCAAGGTCGCCACATTTCCGGCAAGGTCGCCATGAATCCGGCAAGGTCGCCACAAGTCCGGCAAGGTCGCGTCAAATCCGGCAAGGTCGCCACATTTCCTGCAAGGTCGCCATAGATCCGGCAAGGTCGCCACAAATCCGGCAAGGTCGCAACATTTCGGCAAGTTGGCCAGAAATCCGGCTTCTTCCGCCACAAATCCGGCAAGGTTGCCACATTTCCAGCAAGGTCGCCATGAATCCGGCAAGGTCGCCACAAATCCGGCAAGTCGCCACATTTGCGGCTAGGTCGCCAGAAATCCGGCATCGTCGCCACAAACCGGCAAGGTCGCCACATTTCCGGCAAGGACGCCGTGAATCCGGTAAGGTCGTCACCATTTCCGGCAAGGTCGCCATTAATCCGGGAACTTCGCCATAATTCCGGCAAGGTTGCCATAAATACGGCAAGGTCGCCATAAATCCGGCAAGGTCGCCACATTTGCGGCAAGGACACCATAAATCCGGCAAGGTCGCACAAATAAGGCAAGGTCGCCACCATCCCCGGCAAGGTCGCCACAAATGCGGCAAGGTCGCCACATTTCCGGCAATGTCGCCATAAATCCGGCAAGTTCGCCACAAATCCGGCAAGGTCGCCACAAATCCTGCAGGGTCGCCACATTTCCGGCAACGTCGCCATATTTCCGGCAAGTGTGCGTCAAATCCGGCAAGGTCGCCATATTTCCGGAAAAATCGCAATTAATCCGGCAAGGTGGCGTCAAATCCGGCAAGGGTCGCCATATTTCCGGCAAGGTCACCAAAAATCCGCAAGATCGCAACATTTCCGTCGAGGTCGCCATAAATCCGACAATGTCGCCATATTTCCGTCAAGGTCGCCATTAATCCGGCCAGTTTGCGTCAAATCCGGCAAGGTCGCCATATTTCCGGCAAAGTCGCAATTAATCCGGTAAGGTGGCGACAAATCCGGCAAGGTCGCCACATTTCCGGCATGGTCGCCATATTTCCGGCAAGGTCACCAAAAATCCGACAAGATCGCAACATTTCCGTCGAGGTCGCCATAAATCCGACAATGTCGCCACAAATCCGGCAAGGTCGCTACATTCCCGGCGAGGTCGCCAACAATCCGGCAAGTCGCCACAAATCCGGCACGGTCGCCATATTTCAGGCAATGTCGCCATAAATCCGGCATGGTCGCCACAAACCCGGCAAAGTCGCCATAATTTCCGACAAGGTCGGCATAAATCCCGGCAAGTTTGCCTCAAATCCGGCAGGTAGCCATATTTCCGGCAAAGTCGCCATAAATCCGGCAAGGTGCATCAAATGCGGCAAGGTCACCACATTTCAATCAAGGTAGCCATAAATTCGGCTAGGTCGCGTCCAACCCGGCAAGGTCGCAACATTTCGGCAAGGTCGCCAAAAATCGCCATCGTCGCCGCAAATCCGGCAAGGCCGCCACATTTCCGGCAAGGTCGCCATGAATCCGGCAAGGTCGCCACAAGTCCGGCAAGGTCGCGTCAAATCCGGCAAGGTCGCCACATTTCCTGCAAGGTCGCCATAGGTCCGGCCAAGGTCGCCACAAATCCCGGCAAGGTCGCAACATTTCGGCAAGTTCGCCAGAAATCCGCCTTCTTCGCCACAAATCCGGCAAGGTCGCCACATTTCAGCAAGGTCGCCATGAATCCGGCAAGGTCGCCACCAAGTCCGGCAAGGTCGCCATAAATCCGGCAAGTCGCCACCAAATCCACAAGGTCGCCATAATCCGGCAAGGTCGCCACAAACACGGCAAGCTCGCACATTTGCGGCAAGGTCGCCATAAATCGGCAAGGTCGCCACAAATAAGGCAAGGTCGCCACATCCCCGCAAGGTCGCCATTAATCCGGGAATGTCGCCATAAATCCGGCAAGGTCGCCACATTCCCGGAAAGGTCGCCATAAATCCGTCAAGGTCGCCACAAATCCGGCAGGGTCGCCACATTTCCGCCAACGTCGCCACATTTCCGGCAAGGTCACCATAAATCCGGCAAGGTCGACACAAATGCGGCAAGGTCTCAATAAATCCGGCGAGGTCGCCATATTTCCGGCGAGGTCGCCATAAATCCGGCAAGGTCGCCATAATTCCGGCGAAGTAGCCATATATCCGGCAAAGTCGCCATAAATCCGGCAAGGTCGCCATAAATCTACAAAGTCACCATAACTCCGGCAAGGTCGCCGTAGTTCCGGCACGGTCGCCATAAATCCGGCTAGGACGCCATAAATCCGGCAAGGTCGCCACATCCCCGGCAAGGTCGCCCTGAATCCGGCAAGGTCGCCACAAATCCGACAAGGCCGCCACATTTCAGGCAAGTTCGCCATAAATCCGGCAAGGTCGCCACAAACCCGGCAGGGTCTCCACATTTCCGGCAAGGTCGCTATAAATCCGACAAGGTCGCCACGAATTCGGCAAGGTCGCAACATTTCCGGCAATGTCGCCATATTTCCGGCAAGGTCTCCATAAATCCTTCAAGGTCGCCACAAATGCGGCAAGGTCGCCATAAATCCGGCAAGGTCGCCATATTTCCGGCAAGGTCGCCATAAATCCGGCGAGGTAGCCATATTTCCGGCGAGGTCGCCATAAATCGGGCAAGGTCGCCATAATTCCGGCGATGTCACCATAGTTCCGGCAAAGTCGCCATAAATCCGGCAAATTTGCCATAAATCTGCAAAGTCGCCACAACTCCGGCAAGGTCGCCGTATTTCCGGTACGGTCGCCATAAATCCGACTAGGACGCCACAAATCCGGCAAGGTCGCCACATTTCCGGCAAGGTCGCCATGAATCCGGCAAGGTCGCCACAAATCCGGCAGGGTCGCCACATTTCCTGCAATGTCGCCATATTTCCGGCAAGGTCACCATAAACCCGGCAAGGTCGACACAAATGCGGCAATGTCTCAATAACTCCGACAAGGTCGCCATATTTCCGGCAAGGTCGCCATGAATCCGGCAAGGTCGCCACAAATCCGGCAGGGTCGCCACATTTCCTGCAATGTCGCCATATTTCCGGCAAGGTCACCATAAACCCGGCAAGGTCGACACAAATGCGGCAATGTCTCAATAACTCCGACAAGGTCGCCATATTTCCGGCAAGGTCGCCATTAATCCGGCGAGGTCGCCATATTTCCGGCGAGGTCGCCATAAATTCGGCAAGGTCGCCATAAATCTGCAAAGTCACCATAACTCCGACAAGGTCGCCGTATTTCCGTCACGGTCGCCATAAATCCGGCTGGGACGCCATAAATCCGGCAAGGTCGCCACATCTCCGGCAAGGTCGCCATGAATTCGGCAAGGTCGCCACAAATCCGTCAAGGTCGCCACATTTCAGGCAAGGTCGCTATAAATCCGGCAAGGTCGCCACAAATCCGGCAAGGTCGCGACATTTACGGCAATGTCGCCATTAATCCGGGAATGTCGCCATAAATCCGGCAAGGTCGCCACATTTCCGGCAAGGTCGCCACATTTCCGGCAAGGACGCCATTAATCCTGGAATGTCGCCATAAATCCGGCAAGGTCGCCACATTCCCGGCAAGGTCGCCACATTTCCGGCATGGTCGCCATAAATCCGGCAAGGTCGCCACAAATCCGACAAGGTCGCCACATTTCCGGCAATGTCGCCATATTACCGGCAAGGTCACCATAAATCCGGCAAGGTCGCCACAAATGCGGCAAGGTCGCCATAAATCCGGCAAGGTCGCCATAATTCCGGCGAAGTAGCCATATATCCGGCAAAGTCGCCATAAATCCGGCAAGGTCGCCATAAATCTACAAAGTCACCATAACTCCGGCAAGGTCGCCGTAGTTCCGGCACGGTCGCCATAAATCCGGCTAGGACGCCATAAATCCGGCAAGGTCGCCACATCCCCGGCAAGGTCGCCCTGAATCCGGCAAGGTCGCCACAAATCCGACAAGGCCGCCACATTTCAGGCAAGTTCGCCATAAATCCGGCAAGGTCGCCAGAAATCCGGCAAGGTCTCCACATTTCCGGCAAGGTCGCTATAAATCCGACAAGGTCGCCACGAATTCGGCAAGGTCGCAACATTTCCGGCAATGTCGCCATATTTCCGGCAAGGTCTCCATAAATCCTTCAAGGTCGCCACAAATGCGGCAAGGTCGCCATAAATCCGGCAAGGTCGCCATATTTCCGGCAAGGTCGCCATAAATCCGGCGAGGTAGCCATATTTCCGGCGAGGTCGCCATAAATCGGGCAAGGTCGCCATAATTCCGGCGATGTCACCATAGTTCCGGCAAAGTCGCCATAAATCCGGCAAGTTTGCCATAAATCTGCAAAGTCGCCACAACTCCGGCAAGGTCGCCGTATTTCCGGTACGGTCGCCATAAATCCGACTAGGACGCCACAAATCCGGCAAGGTCGCCACATTTCCGGCAAGGTCGCCATGAATCCGGCAAGGTCGCCACAAATCCGGCAGGGTCGCCACATTTCCTGCAATGTCGCCATATTTCCGGCAAGGTCACCATAAACCCGGCAAGGTCGACACAAATGCGGCAATGTCTCAATAACTCCGACAAGGTCGCCATATTTCCGGCAAGGTCGCCATTAATCCGGCGAGGTCGCCATATTTCCGGCGAGGTCGCCATAAATTCGGCAAGGTCGCCATAAATCTGCAAAGTCACCATAACTCCGACAAGGTCGCCGTATTTCCGTCACGGTCGCCATAAATCCGGCTGGGACGCCATAAATCCGGCAAGGTCGCCACATCTCCGGCAAGGTCGCCATGAATTCGGCAAGGTCGCCACAAATCCGTCACGGTCGCCACATTTCAGGCAAGGTCGCTTTAAATCCGGCAAGGTCGCCACAAATCCGGCAAGGTCGCGACATTTACGGCAATGTCGCCATTAATCCGGGAATGTCGCCATAAATCCGGCAAGGTCGCCACATTTCGGGCAAGATCGCCATAAATCCGGCAAGGTCGCCACAAATCCGGAAAGGTCGCCACATTTTCGGCAAGGTCGCCATAAATCCGGCAAAGTCGCCACAAATCCAGAAGGGTCGCCACAAATGCGGCAAGGTCGCCACATTTCCGGCAAGGTCGCCACATTTCCGGCAAGGACGCCATTAATCCTGGAATGTCGCCATAAATCCGGCAAGGTCGCCACATTCCCGGCAAGGTCGCCACATTTCCGGCATGGTCGCCATAAATCCGGCAAGGTCGCCACAAATCCGACAAGGTCGCCACATTTCCGGCAATGTCGCCATATTACCGGCAAGGTCACCATAAATCCGGCAAGGTCGCCACAAATGCGGCAAGGTCGCCATAAATCCGGCAAGGTCGCCATATTTCCGGCAAGGTCGCCATAAATCCGGCGAGGTCGCCATATTTCCGGCGAGGTCGCCATAAATCGGGCAAGGTCGCCATAATTCCGGCGATGTCACCATAACCATATAACCATATAACCATAACAGCACGGAAACAGGCCATCTCGGCCCTTCAAGTCCGTGCCGAACATTTAATTTTCTATTTATTTATTTATTTATTTATTTTTAAATTAAAAATAAAATACTTCCCCCTAGTCCCATCTACCTGCACTCAGACCATAACCCTCCATTCCTTTCCCGTCCATATACCCATCCAATCTATTTTTAAAGGATAACATCGAACCTGCCTCCACCACTTCCACTGGAAGCTCATTCCACACAGCTACCACTCTCTGAGTAAAGAAGTTCCCCCTAATGTTCCCCCTAAACTTCTGTCCCTTAATTCTCAAGTCATGTCCCCTTGTTTGAATCTTCCCTACTCTCAATGGGAAAAGCTTATCCACGTGCACTCTGTCTAACCCGCTCATAATTTTAAAGACCTCTATCAAGTCCCCTCTTAACCTTCTGCGCTCCAAAGAATAAAGACCTAACTTGTTCAACCTTTCTCTGTAACTTAGTTGCTGAAACCCAGGCAACATTCTAGTAAATCTCCTCTGTACTCTCTCTATTTTGTTGACATCCTTCCTATAATTAGGCGACCAAAATTGTACTCCATACTCCAGAATTGGCCTCACCAATGCCTTGTACAATTTTAACATTACATCCCAACTTCTATATTCAATGCTCTGATTTATAAAGGCCAGCACACCAAAAGCTTTCTTTACCACCCTATCTACATGAGATTCCACCTTCAGGGAACTATGCACAGTTATTCCTAGATCCCTCTGTTCAACTGCATTCCTCAATTCGCTACCATTTACCGTGTACGTCCTATTTTGATTTGTCCTGCCGAGATGTAGCACCTCACATTTGTCAGCATTAAACTCCATCTGCCATCTTTCAGCCCACTCTTCCAAATGGCCTAAATCGCTCTGTAGACTTTGAAAATCTACTTCATTATCCACAACACCACCTATCTTAGTATCATCTGCATACTTACTAATCCAATTTTCCACACCTTCATCCAGATCATTGATGTACATGACAAACAACAGTGGACCCAACACAGACCCCTGAGGCACCCCACTAGTCACCGGCCTCCAACCTGACAAACAGCCATCCACCATTACTCTCTGGCATCTCCCATTCAGCCACTGTTGAATCCATCTTGCTACTCCACCATTAATACCCAACAATTGAATCTTCTTAACCAACCTTCCATGAGGAACCTTGTCAAAGGCCTTACTGAAGTCCATATAGACAACATCCACTGCTTTACCCTCATCAATTTCCCTAGTAACCTCTTCGAAAAATTCAAGAAGATTAGTCAAGCATGACCTTCCAGGCACAAATCCATGTTGACTGTTCCTAATCAGACCCTGCTTATCCAGATGCTTATATATATTATCTTTAAGTATCCTTTCCATTAATTTGCCCACCACTGACGTCAAACTAACAGGTCTATAATTGCTAGGTTTACTCTTCGAACCCTTTTTAAACAACGGAACAACATGCGCAGTACGCCAATCCTCCGGCACTATTCCGGTTTCTAATGACATTTGAAATATTTCTGTCATAGCCCCTGCTATTTCTACACTAACTTCCCTCAATGTCCTAGGGAATATCCTGTCGGGACCTGGAGACTTATCCGTTTTCATATTTTTCAAAAGTGTCCGCACCTCCTCTTCTTTGAATCTCACAGTTTCCATTGCTACTCTGCTCGTTTCCCTTACCTCACATAATTCCATATCCTTCTCCTTCGTGAATACCGAAGAAAAGAAATTGTTCAATATCTCCCCCATCTCTTTTGGCTCTGCAGATAGCTGTCCACTCTGACTCTCTAATGGTCGATTTTATTCCTTGTTACCCTTTTGCTATTAATATAGCTGTAGAAACCCTTTGGATTTACTTTCACCTTACTTGCCAAAGCAACCTCATATCTTCTTTTAGCTTTTCTAATTTCTTTCTTAATATTCTTTTTACATTCTTTATACTCCTCAAGCACCTCATTTACTCCATGCTGCCTATAATTATTGTAGATCTCTCTCTTTTTCCGAACCAAGTGTCCAATTTCCCTTGAAAACCATGGCTCTTTCCATTTTTTACTATTTCCTTTCAACCGAACAGGGACATAAAGATTCTGTACTCTTAAAATTTCACCCTTAAATGTCCTCCATTTTTCTTCTACATCCTTCCCATAAAACAACATGTCCCAATTCACTCCTTTTAAATCCACAGTTCACTCCTTTTAAATCCATAGTTCCGGCAAAGTCGCCATAAATCCGGCAAGTTTGCCATAAATCCGCAAAGTCGCCACAAATCCGGCAGGGTCGCCACATGTCCTGCAATGTCGCCATATTTCCGGCAAGGTCACCATAAATCCGGCAAGGTCGACACAGATGCGGCAAGGTCGCAATAAATACGGCAATGTCGCCATATTTCCGGCAAGGTCGCCATAAATCCGGCGAGGTCGCCATATTTCCGGCGAGGTCGCCATAAATTCGGCAAGGTCGCCATAAATCTGCAAAGTCACCATAACTCCGGCAAGGTCGCCGTATATCCGTCACGGTCGCCATAAATCCGGCTGGGACGCCATAAATCCGGCAAGGTCGCCACATCCCCGGCAAGGTCGCCATGAATCCGGCAAGGTCGCCACAAATCCGTCAAGGTCGCCACATTTCAGGCAAGGTCGCTATAAATCCGGCAAGGTCGCCACATTTCAGGCAAGGTCGCTATAAATCCGGCAAGGTCGCCACAAATCCGGCAAGGTCGCCACATTTACGGCAATGTCGCCATTAATCCGGGAATGTCGCCATAAATCCGGCAAGGTCGCCACATTTCGGGCAAGATCGCCATAAATCCTGCAAGGTCGCCACGAATCCGGAAAGGTCGCCACATTTCCGGCAAGGTCGCCATAAATCCGGCAAGGTCGCCACAAATCCAGCAGGGTCGCCACAAATGCGGCAAGGTCGCCACATTTCCGGCAAGGTCGCCATATTACCGGCAAGGTCACCATAAATCCGGCAAGGTCGCCACAAATGCGGCAAGGTCGCCATAAATCCGGCAAGGTCGCCATATTTCCGGCAAGGTCGCCATAAATCCGGCGAGGTCGCCATATTTCCGGCGAGGTCGCCATAAATCGGGCAATGTCGCCATAATTCCGGCGATGTCACCATAGTTCCGGCAAAGTCGCCATAAATCCGGCAAGTTTGCCATAAATCTGCAAGGTCGCCACAAATCCGGCAGGGTCGCCACATGTCCTGCAATGTCGCCATATTTCCGGCAAGGTCACCATAAATCCGGCAAGGTCGACACAGATGCGGCAAGGTCGCAATAAATACGGCAAGGTAGCCATATTTCCGGCATGGTCGCCATAAATCCGGCGAGGTCGCCATATTTCCGGCGAGGTCGCCATAAATCCGGCAAGGTCGCCATAAATCTGCAAAGTCACCATAACTCCGGCAAGTTCGCCGTATTTCCGTCACGGTCACCATAAATCCGGCTGGGACGCCATAAATCCGGCAAGGTCGCCACATCCCCGGCAAGGTCGCCATATTTCCGGCGAGGTCGCCATAAATCGGTCAAAGTCGCCATAATTCCGGCGATGTCACCATAGTTCCGGCAAAGTCGCCATAAATCCGGCAAGTTTGCCATAAATCTGCAAAGTTGCCATAACCCCGGCAAGGTCGCCGTATTTCCGGCACGGTCGCCATAAATCCGGCTAGGGCGCAATAAATCCGGCAAGGTCGCAACATTCCGGCAAGGTCGCCAGAAATCCGGCATCGTCGCCACAAATCCGGCAAGGTCGCCACATTTCCGGCAAGGTCGCCATGAATGCGGCAAGGTCGCCACAAATCCGGCAGGGTCGCCACATTTCCTGCGATGTGGCCATATTTCCGGCAAGGTCACCATAAATCCGGCAAGGTCGCCACAAATGCGGCAAGGTCGCCATAAATCCGGCAAGGTCGCCATATTTCCGGCGAGGTCGCCATAAATCGGGCAAGGTCGCCATAATTCCGGCGATGTCACCATAGTTCCGGCAAAGTCGCCATAAATCCGGCAAGTTTGCCATAAATCTGCAAAGTTGCCATTACCCCGGCAAGGTCGCCGTATTTCCGGCACTGTCGCCATAAATCCGTCTAGGGCGCCATAAATCCGGCAAGGTCGCCACAAATCCGGCAAGGTCTCCACATTTCCGGCAAGCTCGCCATATTTCCCGCAAGGTCACCATAAATCCGGCAAAGTCGCCACAAATGCGGCAAGGTCGCCATATTTACGGCAAGGTTGCCATTAATCCGGCAAGGTCGCAATAAATCCGGGAAGGTCGCCATTTCCGGCCAGGTCGCCATAAATCCGGCAAGGTCGCCATAAAACTGCAAAGTCACCATAACTCCGGCAAGGTCGCCGTATTTCCGGCACGGTCGCCATAAATCCGACTAGGACGCCATAAATCCGGCAAGGTCGCCACATCCCCGGCAAGGTCGCCATGAATCCGGCAAGGTCGCCACAAATCCGTCAAGGTCGCCACATTTCAGGCAAGGTCGCCATATATCCGGCAAGGTCACCACAAATCCGGCATTGTCGCCACATTTCCGGCAAGGTCGCCATTCATCCGGGAATGTCGCCATAAATCCTGCAAGGTCGCCACATTCCGGGCAAGATCGCCATAAATCCGGCAAGGTAGCCACAAATCCGGCAAGGTCGCCACATTTCCGGCAAGGTCGCCATAAATCCGGCAAGGTCGCCACAAATCCAGCAAGGTCGCCACAAATGCGGTAAGGTCGCCACATTTCCGGCAATGTCGCCATAAATCCGGCAAGTTCGCCACAAATCCGACAAGGTCACCATAAAAGGTACACAAAAATGCTGGAGAAACTCAGCGGGTGCAGCAGCATCTATGGAGCGAAGGTAACAGGTAACGTTTCGGGCCGAAACCCTTCAATCCGCCAAGGTCCCCACATTTCCGGCAAGGTCGCCATAAATCAGACACCATATAACCATATAACCATATAACCATAACAGCACGGAAACAGGCCATCTCGGCCCTTCAAGTCCGTGCCGAACATTAATTTTTTTTTTTTTTTTTTTTTTTTTAATTAAAAATAAAATACTTCCCCCCTAGTCCCATCTACCTGCACTCAGACCATAACCCTCCATTCCTTTCCCGTCCATATACCCATCCAATCTATTTTTAAAGGATAACATCGAACCTGCCTCCACCACTTCCACTGGAAGCTCATTCCACACAGCTACCACTCTCTGAGTAAAGAAGTTCCCCCTAATGTTCCCCCTAAACTTCTGTCCCTTAATTCTCAAGTCATGTCCCCTTGTTTGAATCTTCCCTACTCTCAATGGGAAAAGCTTATCCACGTCCACTCTGTCTAACCCGCTCATAATTTTAAAGACCTCTATCAAGTCCCCTCTTAACCTTCTGCGCTCCAAAGAATAAAGACCTAACTTGTTCAACCTTTCTCTGTAACTTAGTTGCTGAAACCCAGGCAACATTCTAGTAAATCTCCTCTGTACTCTCTCAATTTTGTTGACATCCTTCCTATAATTAGGCGACCAAAATTGTACTCCATACTCCAGAATCGGCCTCACCAATGCCTTGTACAATTTTAACATTACATCGCAACTTCTATATTCAATGCTCTGATTTATAAAGGCCAGCACACCAAAAGCTTTCTTTACCACCCTATCTACATGAGATTCCACCTTCAGGGAACTATGCACAGTTATTCCTAGATCCCTCTGTTCAACTGCATTCCTCAATTCGCTACCATTTACCGTGTACGTCCTATTTTGATTTGATATGTCCTGCAGAGATGTAGCACCTCACATTTGTCAGCATTAAACTCCATCTGCCATCTTTCAGCCCACTCTTCCAAATGGCCTAAATCTCTCTGTAGACTTTGAAAATCTACTTCATTACCCACAACACGGTCGCCACAACTCCGGCACGGTCTCCACATTTCCGGCAATGTCGCCATATTTCCGGCAAGGTCAACATAAATCCGGCAAGGTCGCCACAAATGCGGCAAGGTCGCCATAAATCCGGCAAGGTCGCCATATTTCCGGCAAGGTCGCCATAAATCCGGCGAGGTCGCCATATTTCCGGCCAGGTCTCCATCAATCGGGCAAGGTCGCCATAATTCCGGCGATGTCGCCATAGTTCCGGCAAAGTCGCCATAAATTCTGCAAGTTTGCCATAAATCTGCAAAGTCGACATAACTCCGGCAAGGTCGTCGTATTTCTCGCACGGTCGCCATAAATCCGGCTCGGACGCCATAAATCCGGCAAGTTCGCCATATTTCCGGCAAAGTCCCGTCAAATCCGGCAAGGTCGCCACATTTCCGGCAAGGTCGCCACAAATCCGGCAAGTTCGCAACATTTCGACAAGGTCGCCAGAAATCCGGCATCGTCGCCACAAATCCGGCAACGACGCCACATTTCCGGCAAGGTCGCCATTAATCCGGCAAGGTCGCCACATTTCCGGCAAGGTCGCCATAAATCCGGCTAGGTCGCCCCAAATCCCACAAAGTCGCCATAAATCCGGCAAGGTCGCCACAATTCCGGCAAGGTCGCCACAATTCCGGCAATGTCGCCATAAATCCGGCAAGGTCCACACAAATCCGGTAAGGTCGCCACATCCACGGCAAGGTCGCCATAAATCCGTCAAGGTCGCTACAAATCCGTCAAGGTCGCCACATTTCAGGCAAGGTCGCCATAAATCGGGCAAGGTCGCCACAAATCCGGCAAGGTCGCCACATTTCCGGCAAGGTCGCCATTAATCCGGAAACTTCGCCATTAATCCGGCAAGGTCGCCACATTCCAGGCAACGTCGCCATAAATCCGGCAAGGTCGCCGCAAATCCGGCAAGGTCGCCACATTTCCGGCAAGGTCGCCATAAATCCGGCAAGGTCGCCACAAACCCAGCAAGGTCGCCACAAATGCGGCAAGGTCTCCACATTTCTGGCAATGTCGCCATAAATCCGGCAAGTTCGCCACAAATCCGCCAAGGTCGCCATAAATCCGGCAAGGTCGCCACATTTGCGGCAAGATCGCCCTAAATCCGGCAAGGTCGCCACAAATCCGCCAAGTTCGCCACATTTCCGGAAAGATCGCCATAAATCCGACAAGGTCGCCACAAATCCGGCAAGGTCGCCACATTTCCGGAAAGGTCGCCATATTTCCCGCAAGGTCACCATAAATCCGGCAAGGACGCCACAAATGCGGCAAGGTCGCCATATTTCAGGCAAGGTCGCCATTAATCCGACAAGGTCGCCACATAACCGGCAAGGTCGCCACAAACCCGGCAAGGTTGCCATATTTCCGGCTAGGTCGTCATAAATCCGGCAAGGTCGCCACAAATCCGGCAAGGTCGTAATATTTCTGGCAAGTTCGCCATGAATCCGGCAAGGTCGCCCCAAATCCGGCAAGGTCGCCATATTGCCGGCAAGGTCGCCATAAATCCGGCAAGGTCGCCACATTTCCGGCAAGGTCGCCATGAATCCTGCAAGTTCCACACAAACCAGGCAAGGTCGCCACATTTCCGGCGAGGTCGCCATACATCCGGCAAAGTCGCCAGAAATCCGGCAAGATCGCAACATTTCCGTCGAGGTCGCCATAAATCCATCAAGGTCGCCACATATCCGGCAAGATCGCCACATTCCCGGCGAGGTCGCCAACAATCCGGCAAGGTCGCCACAAATCCGGCAAGGTCGCAATAAATCTGGCGAGGTCGCCATAAATCCGGCAAGGTCGCCACATATCCCGCAAGGTCGTCATTAATCCGGCGAGGTCGCCATTTTTCCGGCAAGGTCGCCACAAATCCTGCAAGGTCGCCATAAACCGGCAAGGTCGCCATATTTCCGGCACGGTGGCCATATTTCCGGCAAGGTCGCCATAGATCCGGCAAGGCCGCCACAACTCCGGCAAGGTCGCATCATTTCGGCAAGGTCGCCATAAATCCGTCAAGGTCGCCACAAATCCGTCAAGGTCGCCACATTTCAGGCAAGGTCGCCATAAATCGGGCAAGGTCGCCACAAATCCGGCAAGGTTGCCACATTTCCGGCAAGGTCGCCATTAATCCGGAAAGGTCGCCGCAAATCCGGCAAGGTCGCCACATTCCCGGCAAGGTCGCCATAAATCCGGCAAGGTCGCCACAAACCCAGCAAGGTCGCCACAAATGCGGCAAGGTCGCCACATTTCCGGCAATGTCGCCATAAATCCGGCAAGTTCGCCACAACTCCGACAAGGTCGCCATAAATCCGGCAAGGTCGCCACATTTGCGGCAAGATCGCCCTAAATCCGGCAAGGTCGCCACAAATCCGCCAAGGTCGCCACATTTCCGGAAAGGTCGCCATAAATCCGACAAGGTCGCCACAAATCCGGCAAGGTCGCCACATTTCCGGAAAGGTCGCCATATTTCCCGCAAGGTCACCATAAATCCGGCAAGGACGCCACAAATGCGGCAAGGTCACCATATTTCCGGCAAGGTCGCCATTAATCCGACAAGGTCGCCACATATCCGGCAAGGTCGCCACAAACCCGGCAAGGTTGCCATATTTCCGGCTAGGTCGTCATAAATCCGGCAAGGTCGCCACAAATCCGGCAAGGTCGTAATATTTCTGGCAAGTTCGCCATGAATCCGGCAAGGTCGCCCCAAATCCGGCAAGGTCGCCATATTGCCGGCAAGGTCGCCATAAATCCGTCAAGGTCGCCACATTTCAGGCAAGGTCGCCATAAATCGGGCAATGTCGCCACAAATCCGGCAAGGTCGCCACATTTCCGGCAAGGTCGCCATTAATCCGGAAACTTCGCCATAAATCCGGCAAGGTCGCCACATTCCCGGCAACGTCGCCATAAATCCGGCAAGGTCGCCGCAAATCCGGCAAGGTCGCCACATTTCCGGCAAGGTCGCCATAAATCCGGCAAGGTCGCCACAAACTCAGCAAGGTCGCCACAAATGCGGCAAGGTCGCCACATTTCCGGCAATGTCGCCATAAATCCGGCAAGTTCGCCACAACTCCGACAAGGTCGCCATAAATCCGGCAAGGTCGCCACATTTGCGGCAAGATCGCCCTAAATCCGGCAAGGTCGTCACAAATCCGCCAAGGTCGCCACATTTCCGGAAAGGTCGCCATAAATCCGACAAGGTCGCCACAAATCCGGCAAGGTCGCCACATTTCCGGAAAGGTCGCCATATTTCCCGCAAGGTCACCATAAATCCGGCAAGGACGCCACAAATGCGGCAAGGTCGCCATATTTCCGGCAAGGTCGCCATTAATCCGGCAAGGTCGCCACATATCCGGCAAGGTCGCCACAAACCCGGCAAGGTTGCCATATTTCCGGCTAGGTCTTCATAAATCCGGCAAGGTCGCCACAAATCCGGCAAGGTCGTAATATTTCTGGCAAGTTCGCGATGAATCCGGCAAGGTCGCCCCAAATCCGGCAAGGTCGCCATATTGCCGGCAAGGTCGCCATAAATCCGGCAAGGTCGCCACATTTCCGGCAAGGTCGCCATGAATCCTGCAAGTTCGACACAAACCAGGCAAGGTCGCCATAAATCCGTCAAGGTCGCCACAAATCCGTCAAGGTCGCCACATTTCAGGCAAGGTCGCCATAAATCGGGCAAGGTCGCCACAAATCCGGCAAGGTCGCCACATTTCCGGCAAGGTCGCCATTAATCCGGAACCTTCGACATAAATCCGGCAAGGTCGCCACATTCCCGGCAACGTCGCCATAAATCCGGCAAGGTCGCCGCAAATCCGGCAAGGTCGCCACATTTCCGGCAAGGTCGCCATAAATCCGGCAAGGTCGTCACAAACCCAGCAAGGTCGCCACAAATGCGGCAAGGTCGCCACATTTCCGGCAATGTCGCCATAAATCCGGCAAATTCGCCACAACTCCGACAAGGTCGCCATAAATCCGGCAAGGTCGCCACATTTGCGGCAAGATCGCCCTAAATCCGGCAAGGTCGCCACAAATCCGCCAAGGTCGCCACATTTCCGGAAAGGTCGCCATAAATCCGACAAGGTCGCCACAAATCCGGCAAGGTCGCCACATTTCCGGAAAGGTCGCCATATTTCCCGCAAGGTCACCATAAATCCGGCAAGGACGCCACAAATGCGGCAAGGTCGCCATATTTCCGGCAAGGTCGCCATTAATCCGACAAGGTCGCCACATATCCGGCAAGGTCGCCACAAACCCGGCAAGGTTGCCATATTTCCGGCTAGGTCGTCATAAATCCGGCAAGGTCGCCACAAATCCGGCAAGGTCGTAATATTTCTGGCAAGTTCGCCATGAATCCGGCAAGGTCGCCCCAAATCCGGCAAGGTTGCCATATTGCCGGCAAGGTCGCCATAAATCCGGCAAGGTCGCCACATTTCCGGCAAGGTCGCCATGAATCCTGCAAGTTCGACACAAACCAGGCAAGGTCGCCACATTTCCGACGAGGTCGCCATACATCCGGCAAAGTCGCCAGAAATCCGGCAAGATCGCAACATTTCCGTCGAGGTCGCCATAAATCCATCAAGGTCGCCATATATCCAGCAAGATCGCCACATTCCCGGCGAGGTCGCCAACAATCCGGCAAGGTCGCCACAAATCCGGCAAGGTCGCAATAAATCTGGCGAGGTCGCCATAAATCCGGCAAGGTCGCCACATATCCCGCAAGGTCGCCATAAATCCGGCGAGGTGGCCATTTTTCCGGCAAGGTCGCCACAAATCCTGCAAGGTTGCCATAAACCGGCAAGGTCGCCATATTTCCGGCACGGTGGCCATATTTCCGGCAAGGTCGCCATAGAACCGGCAAGGCCGCCACAACTCCGGCAAGGTCGCAACATTTCGGCAAGGTCGCCAGAAATCCGGCAATGTCGACACAAATCCGGCAAGGTCGCCACATTTCCGTCAATGTCGCCATATTTCCGGCAAAGTCACCATGAATCCGGCAAGGTCGACACAAATGCGGCAAGGTCGCAATAAATCCGGCAAGGTCGGCATATTGCCGACCAGGTCGCCATAAATCCGGCAAGGTCGCCATAAATCTGCAAAGTCACCATAACTCCGGCAAGGTCGCCGTATTTCCGGCACGGTCGCCATAAATCCGGCTAGGACGCCATAAATCCGGCAAGGTCGCCAAATCCCCGGCAAGGTCGCCATAAATCCGGCAAGGTCGCCACAAATCCCTCATGGTCGCCACATTCCGGGCAAGGTCGCCATGAATCCGGCAAGGTAGCCACAAATCCGGCAAGGTCGCTGCATTTCCGGCAAGGTCGCCATAAATCAGGCAAGGTCGCCACAAATCCAGCAGGGTCGCCACAAATGCGGCAAGGTCGCCACAATTCCGGCAAGGTCGCCACATTTCCGGCAAGGTCGCCATAAATCCGGCAAGTTCGCCACAAATCCGACAAGGTCGCCATAAATCCGGCAAGGTCGCCACATTTGCGGCAAGATCGCCCTAAATCCGGCAAGGTCGCCACAAATCCGCCAAGGTCGCCACATTTCCGGAAAGGTCGCCATAAATCCGACAAGGTCGCCACAAATCCGGCAAGGTCGCCACATTTCCGGAAAGGTCGCCATATTTCCCGCAAGGTCACCATAAATCCGGCAAGGACGCCACAAATGCGGCAAGGTCGCCATATTTCCGGCAAGGTCGCCACTAATCCGACAAGGTCGCCACATATCCGGCAAGGTCGCCACAAACCCGGCAAGGTTGCCATATTTCCGGCTAGGTCGTCATAAATACGGCAAGGTCGCCACAAATCCGGCAAGGTCGTAATATTTCTGGCAAGTTCGCCATGAATCCGGCAAGGTCGCCCCAAATCCGGCAAGGTCGCCATATTGCCGGCAAGGTCGCCATAAATCCTGCAAGGTCGCCACATTTCCGGCAAGGCCGCCATGAATCCTGCAAGTTCGACACAAACCAGGCAACGTCGCCACATTTCCGGCGAGGTCGCCATAAATCCATCAAGGTCGCCACATATCCGGCAAGATCGCCACATTCCCGGCGAGGTCGCCATAAATCCATCAAGGTCGCCACATATCCGGCAAGATCGCCACATTCCCGGCGATGTCGCCAACAATCCGGCAAGGTCGCCACAAATCCGGCAAGGTCGCAATAAATCTGGCGAGGTCGCCATAAATCCGGCAAGGTCGCCACATTTCCGGCAATGTCGCCATATTTCCGGCAAAGTCACCATGAATCCGGCAAGGTCGACACAAATGCGGCAAGGTCGCAATATATCCGGCAAGGTCGCCATATTGCCGGCCAGGTCGCCATAAATCCGGCAAGGTCGCCATAAATCTGCAAAGTCACCATAACTCCGGCACGGTCGCCGTATATCCGGCACGGTCGCCATAAATCCGGCTAGGACGCCATTAATCCGGCAAGGTCGCCAAATCCCCGGCAAGGTCGCCATAAATCCGGCAAGGTCGCCACAAATCCGTCAAGGTCGCCACATTCCGGGCAAGGTCGCCATGAATCCGGCAAGGTAGCCACAAATCCGGCAAGGTCGCTGCATTTCCGGCAAGGTCGCCATAAATCAGGCAAGGTCGCCACAAATCCAGCAGGGTCGCCACAAATGCGGCAAGGTCGCCACATTTCCGGCAAGGTCGCCACATTTCCGGCAAGGTCGCCAATAATCCCGGAATGTCGCCATAAATCCGGCAAGGTCGCCACATTCCCGGCAAGGTCGCCATAAATCCGGCAAGGTCGCCACAAATCCGGCAAGGTCCCCACATTTCCGGCAAGGTCGCCATAAATCCGTCAAGGTCGCCACAAATCCGGCATGGTCGCCACATTTCGGCAATGTCGCCATATTTCCGGCAAGGTCACCATAAATCCGGCAAGGTCGCCACAAATGCGGCAAGGTCGCCATAAATCTGGCAAGGTCGCCATATTACCGGCAAGGTCGCCATAAATCCGGCGAGGTCGCCATATTTCCGGCGGGGTCGCCATAAATCCGGCAAGTTTGCCATAAATCTGCAAAGTCGCCATAACTCCGGCAAAGTCGTCGTATTTCCGGCACGGTCGCCATAAATCCGGCTAGGACGCCATAAATCCGGCAAGGTCGCCATATTTCCGGCAAAGTCGCGTCAAATCCGGCAAGGTCGCCACATTTCCGGCAAGGTCGCCATAGATCCGGCAAGGTCGCCACAAATCCGGCAAGTTAGCAACATTTCGGCAAGGTCGCCAGATATCAGGCATCATCGCCACAAATCCGGCAAGGACGCCACATTTCCGGCACGGTCGCCATGAATCCGGCAAGGTCGCCACATTTCCGGCAAGGTCGCCATAAATCCCGCAATGGTCGCCACAAATCCCACAAAGTCGCCATAAATCCGGCAAGGTCGCCACAATTCCCGGCAAGGTCGCCATAAATCCGGCAAGGTCGCCACAAATCCGGCAAGGTCCCCACATTTCCGGCAAGGTCGCCATAAATCCGTCAAGGTCGCCACAAATCCGGCATGGTCGCCACATTTCGGCAATGTCGCCATATTTCCGGCAAGGTCACCATAAATCCGGCAAGGTCGCCACAAATGCGGCAAGGTCGCCATAAATCCGGCAAGGTCGCCATATTACCGGCAAGGTCGCCATAAATCCGGCGAGGTCGCCATATTTCCGGCGGGGTCGCCATAAATCCGGCAAGTTTGCCATAAATCTGCAAAGTCGCCATAACTCCGGCAAGGTCGTCGTATTTCCGGCACGGTCGCCATAAATCCGGCTAGGACGCCATAAATCCGGCAAGGTCGCCATATTTCCGGCAAAGTCGCGTCAAATCCGGCAAGGTCGCCACGTTTCCGGCAAGGTCGCCACAGATCCGGCAAGGTCGCCACAAATCCGGCAAGTTAGCAACATTTCGGCAAGGTCGCCAGATATCAGGCATCATCGCCACAAATCCGGCAAGGACGCCACATTTCCGGCACGGTCGCCATGAATCCGGCAAGGTCGCCACATTTCCGGCAAGGTCGCCATAAATCCCGCAATGGTCGCCACAAATCCCACAAAGTCGCCATAAATCCGGCAAGGTCGCCACAATTCCGGCAAGGTCGCCATTAATCCGGCAAGGTCGCCACAAATCCGGTAAGGTCGCCACATCCCCGGCAAGGTAGCCATAAATCCGTCAAGGCCGCCACAAATCCGGCAAGGTCGCCACATTTCCGGCATGGTCGCCATTAATCCTGGAATTTCGCCATATATCCGGCAAGGTCGCCACATTCCCGACAAGGTCGCCATAAATCCGGCAAGGTCGCCGCAAATCCGGCAACGTCGCTACATTTCCGGCAAGGTCGCCATAAATCCGGCAAGGTCGCCACAAATCCAGCAAGGTCGCCACAAATGCGGCAAGGTCGCCACATTTGCGGCAATGTCGCCACAAATCCGGCAAGTTCGCCACAAATCCGACAAGGTCGCCATAAATCCGGCAAGGTCGCCACATTTCCGGCAAGGTCGCCATAAATCCGGCAAGGTCGCCACAAATCCGGCAAGGTCGCAACATTTCCGGCAAGGTCGCCATATTTCCCGCAAGGTCACCATAAATCCGGCAAGGTCGCCACAAATGCGGCATGGTCGCCATATTTCCGGCAAGGTCGCCATTAATCCGGCAAGGTCGCCACATTTCCGGCAAGGTCGCCATGAATCCGGTAAGTTCTCCACAAACCAGGCAAGGTCGCCACATTGCCGGCGAGGTCGCCATACATCCGGCAAAGTCGCCAAAAATCAGGCAAGATCGCAACATTTCCGTCGAGGTTGCCATAAATCCGTCAAGGTCGCCACATATCCGGCAAGATCGCCACATTCCCGGCGAGGTCGCCAACAATCCGGCAAGGTCGCCACATATCCCGCAAGGTCGCAATAAATGCGGCGAGGTCGCCATTTTACCAGCAAGGTCGCCACAAATCCTGCTGGGTCGCCATAAACCGGCAAGGTCGCCATATTTCCGGCACGGTGGCCATATTTCCGGCAAGGTCGCCATAAATCCGGCAAGGTCGCCATACTTCCGGCACGGTCGCCATAAATCCGGCAAGGTCGCCACAAATGCGGCAAGGTCGCCAAATTTCCGGCACGGTCGCCATAAATCCGGCAAGGTCGCCACATATCCGGCAAGGTCGCCATATTTCCGGCATGGTCGCCATAAATCGGGCAAGGTCGCCACAAATCCGGCAAGGTCGCCACATTTACGGCAAGGTCGCCATTAATCCGGGAATTTCGCCATAAATCAGGCAAGGTCGCCACATTCCCCGCAAGGTTGCCATAAATCCGGCAAGGTCGCCGCAAATCCGGCAAGGGTGCCACATTTCCGGCAAGGTCGCCATAAATCCGGCAAGGTCGCCACAAATCCAGAAAGGTCGCAACAATTCCGGCAAGGTCGCCATTAATCCGGCAAGGTCGTCACAAATCCGGTAAGGTCGCCACATCCCTGGCAAGGTCGCCATAAATCCGTCAAGGTCGCCACAAACCCGTCAAGGTCACCACATTTCAGGCAAGGTCGCCATAAATCGGGCAAGGCCGCCACAAATCCGGCAAGGTCGCCACATTTCCGGCAAGGTCGCCATTAATCCGGAAACTTCGCCATAAATCCGGCAAGGTCGCCACATTCCCGGCAACGTCGCCATAAATCCGGCAAGGTCGTCACAAACCCAGCAAGGTCGCCACAAATGCGGCAAGGTCGCCACATTTCCGGCAATGTCGCCATAAATCCGGCAAGTTCGCCACAACTCCGACAAGGTCGCCATAAATCCGGCAAGGTCGCCACATTTGCGGCAAGATCGCCCTAAATCCGGCAAGGTCGCCACAAATCCGCCAAGGTCGCCACATTTCCGGAAAGGTCGCCATAAATCCGACAAGGTCGCCACAAATCCGGCAAGGTCGCCACATTTCCGGAAAGGTCGCCATATTTCCCGCAAGGTCACCATAAATCCGGCAAGGACGCCACAAATGCGGCAAGGTCGCCATATTTCCGGCAAGGTCGCCATTAATCCGACAAGGTCGCCACATATCCGGCAAGGTCGCCACAAACCCGGCAAGGTTGCCATATTTCCGGCTAGGTCGTCATAAATCCGGCAAGGTCGCCACAAATCCGGCAAGGTCGTAATATTTCTGGCAAGTTCGCCATGAATCCGGCAAGGTCGCCCCAAATCCGGCAAGGTTGCCATATTGCCGGCAAGGTCGCCATAAATCCGGCAAGGTCGCCACATTTCCGGCAAGGTCGCCATGAATCCTGCAAGTTCGACACAAACCAGGCAAGGTCGCCACATTTCCGGCGAGGTCGCCATACATCCGGCAAAGTCGCCAGAAATCCGGCAAGATCGCAACATTTCCGTCGAGGTCGCCATAAATCCATCAAGGTCGCCATATATCCAGCAAGATCGCCACATTCCCGGCGAGGTCGCCAACAATCCGGCAAGGTCGCCACAAATCCGGCAAGGTCGCAATAAATCTGGCGAGGTCGCCATAAATCCGGCAAGGTCGCCACATATCCCGCAAGGTCGCCATAAATCCGGCGAGGTGGCCATTTTTCCGGCAAGGTCGCCACAAATCCTGCAAGGTTGCCATAAACCGGCAAGGTCGCCATATTTCCGGCACGGTGGCCATATTTCCGGCAAGGTCGCCATAGATCCGGCAAGGCCGCCACAACTCCGGCAAGGTCGCAACATTTCGGCAAGGTCGCCAGAAATCCGGCAATGTCGACACAAATCCGGCAAGGTCTCCACATTTCCGGCAATGTCGCCATATTTCCGGCAAAGTCACCATGAATCCGGCAAGGTCGACATAAATGCGGCAAGGTCGCAATAAATCCGGCAAGGTCGCCATATTGCCGACCAGGTCGCCATAAATCCGGCAAGGTCGCCATAAATCTGCAAAGTCACCATAACTCCGGCAAGGTCGCCGTATTTCCGGCACGGTCGCCATAAATCCGGCTAGGACGCCATAAATCCGGCAAGGTCGCCAAATCCCCGGCAAGGTCGCCATAAATCCGGCAAGGTCGCCACAAATCCGTCAAGGTCGCCACATTCCGGGCAAGGTCGCCATGAATCCGGCAAGGTAGCCACAAATCCGGCAAGGTCGCTGCATTTCCGGCAAGGTCGCCATAAATCAGGCAAGGTCGCCACAAATCCAGCAGGGTCGCCACAAATGCGGCAAGGTCGCCACAATTCCGGCAAGGTCGCCACATTTCCGGCAAGGTCGCCATAAATCCGGCAAGTTCGCCACAAATCCGACAAGGTCGCCATAAATCCGGCAAGGTCGCCACATTTGGGGCAAGATCGCCCTAAATCCGGCAAGGTCGCCACCAATCCGGCAAGGTCGCCACATTTCCGGAAAGGTCGCCATAAATCCGACAAGGTCGCCACAAATCCGGCAAGGTCGCCACATTTCCGGAAAGGTCGCCATATTTCCCGCAAGGTCACCATAAATCCGGCAAGGACGCCACAAATGCGGCAAGGTCGCCATATTTCCGGCAAGGTCGCCATTAATCCGACAAGGTCGCCACATATCCGGCAAGGTCGCCACAAACCCGGCAAGGTTGCCATATTTCCGGCTAGGTCGTCATAAATCCGGCAAGGTCGCCACAAATCCGGCAAGGTCGTAATATTTCTGGCAAGTTCGCCATGAATCCGGCAAGGTCGCCCCAAATCCGGCAAGGTCGCCATATTGCCGGCAAGGTCGCCATAAATCCTGCAAGGTCGCCACATTTCCGGCAAGGCCGCCATGAATCCTGCAAGTTCGACACAAACCAGGCAACGTCGCCACATTTCCGGCGAGGTCGCCATAAATCCATCAAGGTCGCCACATATCCGGCAAGATCGCCACATTCCCGGCGAGGTCGCCATAAATCCATCAAGGTCGCCACATATCCGGCAAGATCGCCACATTCCCGGCGATGTCGCCAACAATCCGGCAAGGTCGCCACAAATCCGGCAAGGTAGCAATAAATCTGGCGAGGTCGCCATAAATCCGGCATGGTCGCCACATTTCCGGCAATGTCGCCATATTTCCGGCAAAGTCACCATGAATCCGGCAAGGTCGACACAAATGCGGCAAGGTCGCAATAAATCCAGCAAGGTCGCCATATTGCCGGCCAGGTCGCCATAAATCCGGCAAGGTCGCCATAAATCTGCAAAGTCACCATAACTCCGGCACGGTCGCCGTATTTCCGGCACGGTCGCCATAAATCCGGCTAGGACGCCATTAATCCGGCAAGGTCGCCAAATCCCCGGCAAGGTCGCCATAAATCCGGCAAGGTCGCCACAAATCCGTCAAGATCGCCACATTCCGGGCAAGGTCGCCATGAATCCGGCAAGGTAGCCACAAATCCGGCAAGGTCGCTGCATTTCCGGCAAGGTCGCCATAAATCAGGCAAGGTCGCCACAAATCCAGCAGGGTCGCCACAAATGCGGCAAGGTCGCCACATTTCCGGCAAGGTCGCCACATTTCCGGCAAGGTCGCCAATAATCCCGGAATGTCGCCATAAATCCGGCAAGGTCGCCACATTCCCGGCAAGGTCGCCATAAATCCGGCAAGGTCGCCACAAATCCGGCAAGGTCCCCACATTTCCGGCAAGGTCGCCATAAATCCGTCAAGGTCGCCACAAATCCGGTATGGTCGCCACATTTCGGCAATGTCGCCATATTTCCGGCAAGGTCACCATAAATCCGGCAAGGTCGCCACAAATGTGGCAAGGTCGCCATAAAGCCGGCAAGGTCGCCATATTACCGGCAAGGTCGCCATAAATCCGGCGAGGTCGCCCTATTTCCGGCGGGGTCGCCATAAATCCGGCAAGTTTGCCATAAATCTGCAAAGTCGCCATAACTCCGGCAAGGTCGTCGTATTTCCGGCACGGTCGCCATAAATCCGGCTAGGACGCCATAAATCCGGCAAGGTCGCCATATTTCCGGCAAAGTCGCGTCAAATCCGGCAAGGTCGCCACATTTCCGGCAAGGTCGCCATAGATCCGGCAAGGTCGCCACAAATCCGGCAAGTTAGCAACATTTCGGCAAGGTCGCCAGATATCAGGCATCATCGCCACAAATCCGGCAAGGACGCCACATTTCCGGCACGGTCGCCATGAATCCGGCAAGGTCGCCACATTTCCGGCAATGTCGCCATAAATCCCGCAATGGTCGCCACAAATCCCACAAAGTCGCCATAAATCCGGCAAGGTCGCCACAATTCCGGCAAGGTCGCCATTAATCCGGCAACGTCGCCACAAATCCGGTAAGGTCGCCACATCCCCGGCAAGGTAGCCATAAATCCGTCAAGGCCGCCACAAATCCGGCAAGGTCGCCACATTTCCGGCAAGGTCGCCATTAATCCGGGAATTTCGCCATATATCCGGCAAGGTCGCCACATTCCCGACAAGGTCGCCATAAATCCGGCAAGGTCGCCGCAAATCCGGCAACGTCGCTACATTTCCGCAAGGTCGCCATAAATCCGGCAAGGTCGCCACAAATCCAGCAAGGTCGCCACAAATGCGGCAAGGTCGCCACATTTCCGGCAATGTCGCCACAAATCCGGCAAGTTCGCCACAAATCCGACAAGGTCGCCATAAATCCGGCAAGGTCGCCACATTTCCGGCAAGGTCGCCATAAATCCGGCAAGGTCGCCACAAATCCGGCAAGGTCGCAACATTTCCGGCAAGGTCGCCATACATCCGGCAAAGTCGCCAGAAATCCGGCAAGATCGCAACATTTCCGTCGAGGTCGCCATAAATCCATCAAGGTCGCCATATATCCAGCAAGATCGCCACATTCCCGGCGAGGTCGCCAACAATCCGGCAAGGTCGCCACAAATCCGGCAAGGTCGCAATAAATCTGGCGAGGTCGCCATAAATCCGGCAAGGTCGCCACATATCCCGCAAGGTCGCCATAAATCCGGCGAGGTGGCCATTTTTCCGGCAAGGTCGCCACAAATCCTGCAAGGTTGCCATAAACCGGCAAGGTCGCCATATTTCCGGCACGGTGGCCATATTTCCGGCAAGGTCGCCATAGATCCGGCAAGGCCGCCACAACTCCGGCAAGGTCGCAACATTTTGGCAAGGTCGCCAGAAATCCGGCAATGTCGACACAAATCCGGCAAGGTCGCCACATTTCCGGCAATGTCGCCATATTTCCGGCAAAGTCACCATGAATCCGGCAAGGTCGACATAAATGCGGCAAGGTCGCAATAAATCCGGCAAGGTCGCCATATTGCCGACCAGGTCGCCATAAATCCGGCAAGGTCGCCATAAATCTGCAAAGTCACCATAACTCCGGCAAGGTCGCCGTATTTCCGGCACGGTCGCCATAAATCCGGCTAGGACGCCAAAAATCCGGCAAGGTCGCCAAATCCCCGGCAAGGTCGCCATAAATCCGGCAAGGTCGCCACAAATCCGTCAAGGTCGCCACATTCCGGGCAAGGTCGCCATGAATCCGGCAAGGTAGCCACAAATCCGGCAAGGTCGCTGCATTTCCGGCAAGGTCGCCATAAATCAGGCAAGGTCGCCACAAATCCAGCAGGGTCGCCACAAATGCGGCAAGGTCGCCACAATTCCGGCAAGGTCGCCACATTTCCGGCAAGGTCGCCATAAATCCGGCAAGTTCGCCACAAATCCGACAAGGTCGCCATAAATCCGGCAAGGTCGCCACATTTGGGGCAAGATCGCCCTAAATCCGGCAAGGTCGCCACAAATCCGCCAAGGTCGCCACATTTCCGGAAAGGTCGCCATAAATCCGACAAGGTCGCTGCAAATCCGGCAAGGTCGCCACATTTCCGGAAAGGTCGCCATATTTCCCGCAAGGTCACCATAAATCCGGCAAGGACGCCACAAATGCGGCAAGGTCGCCATATTTCCGGCAAGGTCGCCATTAATCCGACAAGGTCGCCACATATCCGGCAAGGTCGCCACAAACCCGGCAAGGTTGCCATATTTCCGGCTAGGTCGTCATAAATCCGGCAAGGTCGCCACAAATCCGGCAAGGTCGTAATATTTCTGGCAAGTTCGCCATGAATCCGGCAAGGTCGCCCCAAATCCGGCAAGGTCGCCATATTGCCGGCAAGGTCGCCATAAATCCTGCAAGGTCGCCACATTTCCGGCAAGGCCGCCATGAATCCTGCAAGTTCGACACAAACCAGGCAACGTCGCCACATTTCCGGCGAGGTCGCCATAAATCCATCAAGGTCGCCACATATCCGGCAAGATCGCCACATTCCCGGCGAGGTCGCCATAAATCCATCAAGGTCGCCACATATCCGGCAAGATCGCCACATTCCCGGCGATGTCGCCAACAATCCGGCAAGGTCGCCACAAATTCGGCAAGGTCGCAATAAATCTGGCGAGGTCGCCATAAATCCGGAAAGGTCGCCACATTTCCGGCAATGTCGCCATATTTCCGGCAAAGTCACCATGAATCCGGCAAGGTCGACACAAATGCGGCAAGGTCGCAATAAATCCAGCAAGGTCGCCATATTGCCGGCCAGGTCGCCATAAATCCGGCAAGGTCGCCATAAATCTGCAAAGTCACCATAACTCCGGCACGGTCGCCGTATTTCCGGCACGGTCGCCATAAATCCGGCTAGGACGCCATTAATCCGGCAAGGTCGCCAAATCCCCGGCAAGGTCGCCATAAATCCGGCAAGGTCGCCACAAATCCGTCAAGATCGCCACATTCCGGGCAAGGTCGCCATGAATCCGGCAAGGTAGCCACAAATCCGGCAAGGTCGCTGCATTTCCGGCAAGGTCGCCATAAATCAGGCAAGGTCGCCACAAATCCAGCAGGGTCGCCACAAATGCGGCAAGGTCGCCACATTTCCGGCAAGGTCGCCACATTTCCGGCAAGGTCGCCAATAATCCCGGAATGTCGCCATAAATCCGGCAAGGTCGCCACATTCCCGGCAAGGTCGCCATAAATCCGGCAAGGTCGCCACAAATCCGGC
The DNA here is from genome assembly GCA_038087875.1 of Malacoraja senta. Classification (NCBI taxonomy): domain Eukaryota; kingdom Metazoa; phylum Chordata; class Chondrichthyes; order Rajiformes; family Rajidae; genus Malacoraja; species Malacoraja senta. The sequence continues at coordinate 3,669 of JAXLNO010002920.1, read as the reverse complement.
AAGATCCCCACATTTCCGGCAAGGTCGCCATAAATCCGTCAAGGTCGCCACAAATCCGGTATGGTCGCCACATTTCGGCAATGTCGCCATATTTCCGGCAAGGTCACCATAAATCCGGCAAGGTCGCCACAAATGCGGCAAGGTCGCCATAAATCCGGCAAGGTCGCCATATTACCGGCAAGGTCGCCATAAATCCGGCGAGGTCGCCATATTTCCGGCGGGGTCGCCATAAATCCGGCAAGTTTGCCATAAATCTGCAAAGTCGCCATAACTCCGGCAAGGTCGTCGTATTTCCGGCACGGTCGCCATAAATCCGGCTAGGACGCCATAAATCCGGCAAGGTCGCCATATTTCCGGCAAAGTCGCGTCAAATCCGGCAAGGTCGCCACATTTCCGGCAAGGTCGCCATAGATCCGGCAAGGTCGCCACAAATCCGGCAAGTTAGCAACATTTCGGCAAGGTCGCCAGATATCAGGCATCATCGCCACAAATCCGGCAAGGACGCCACATTTCCGGCACGGTCGCCATGAATCCGGCAAGGTCGCCACATTTCCGGCAAGGTCGCCATAAATCCCGCAATGGTCGCACAAATCCCACAAAGTCGCCATAAATCCGGCAAGGTCGCCACAATTCCGGCAAGGTCGCCATTAATCCGGCAAGGTCGCCACAAATCCGGTAAGGTCGCCACATCCCCGGCAAGGTAGCCATAAATCCGTCAAGGCCGCCACAAATCCGGCAAGGTCGCCACATTTCCGGCAAGGTCGCCATTAATCCGGGAATTTCGCCATATATCCGGCAAGGTCGCCACATTCCCGACAAGGTCGCCATAAATCCGGCAAGGTCGCCGCAAATCCGGCAACGTCGCTACATTTCCGGCAAGTTCGCCATAAATCCGGCAAGGTCGCCACAAATCCAGCAAGGTCGCCACAAATGCGGCAAGGTCGCCACATTTCCGGCAATGTCGCCACAAATCCGGCAAGTTCGCCACAAATCCGACAAGGTCGCCATAAATCCGGCAAGGTCGCCACATTTCCGGCAAGGTCGCCATAAATCCGGCAAGGTCGCCACAAATCCGGCAAGGTCGCAACATTTCCGGCAAGGTCGCCATATTTCCCGCAAGGTCACCATAAATCCGGCAAGGTCGCCACAAATGCGGCATGGTCGCCATATTTCCGGCAAGGTCGCCATTAATCCGGCAAGGTCGCCACATTTCCGGCAAGGTCGCCATGAATCCGGTAAGTTCTCCACAAACCAGGCAAGGTCGCCACATTGCCGGCGAGGTCGCCATACATCCGGCAAAGTCGCCAAAAATCAGGCAAGATCGCAACATTTCCGTCGAGGTTGCCATAAATCCGTCAAGGTCGCCACATATCCGGCAAGATCGCCACATTCCCGGCGAGGTCGCCAACAATCCGGCAAGGTCGCCACATATCCCGCAAGGTCGCAATAAATGCGGCGAGGTCGCCATTTTACCAGCAAGGTCGCCACAAATCCTGCAGGGTCGCCATAAACCGGCAAGGTCGCCATATTTCCGGCACGGTGGCCATATTTCCGGCAAGGTCGCCATAAATCCGGCATGGTCGCCATACTTCCGGCACGGTCGCCATAAATCCGGCAAGGTCGCCACAAATGCGGCAAGGTCGCCAAATTTCCGGCACGGTCGCCATAAATCCGGCAAGGTCGCCACAAATCCGGCAAGGTCGCCACATTTCCGGCAAGGTCGCCATTAATCCGGGAATTTCGCCATAAATCAGGCAAGGTCGCCACATTCCCCGCAAGGTTGCCATAAATCCGGCAAGGTCGCCGCAAATCCGGCAAGGGTGCCACATTTCCGGCAAGGTCGCCATAAATCCGGCAAGGTCGCCACAAATCCAGAAAGGTCGCAACAATTCCGGCAAGGTCGCCATTAATCCGGCAAGGTCGTCACAAATCCGGTAAGGTCGCCACATCCTGGCAAGGTCGCCATAAATCCGTCAAGGTCGCCACAAACCCGTCAAGGTCGCCACATTTCAGGCAAGGTCGCCATAAATCGGGCAAGGCCGCCACAAATCCGGCAAGGTCGCCACATTTCCGGCAAGGTCGCCATTAATCCGGGAATTTCGCCATAAATCCGGCAAGGTCGCCACATTCCCGGCAAGTTCGCCATAAATCCGGCAAGGTCGCCGCAAATCCGGCAACGTCGCCACATTTCCGGCAAGGTCGCCATAAATCCGGCAAGGTCGCCATAAATCCGGCAAGGTCGCCACAAATCCGGCAAGGTCGCCACATTTCCGGCAATGTCGTCATATTTCCGGCAAGGTCACTACAAATCCGGCAAGGTCGCCACAAATGCGGCAAGGTCGCCATAAATCCGCCAAGGTCGTCCTCGTGGCCTACCAGCGGGCATGGAGCGCCGTTTCCTGACGGGGACCGCCCAGCACCTTCAGCTTCAGTGGCGGCACAGCGCTGGAGCCACAAATCCAGCAAGGTCGCCACATTTCCGGCAATGTCGCCATAAATCCGGCAAATTCGCCACAAATCCGACAAGGTCGCCACAAATCCGGCAAGGTCGCCACATTTCCGGCAAGATCGCCATAAATCCGGCAAGGTCGCCACAAATCCGCCAAGGTCGCCACATTTCCGGCAACGTCGCCATAAATCCGGCAAGGTCGCCACAAATCCGGCAAGGTCGCCACATTGCCGGCAAGGTCGCCATATTTCCCGCAAGGTCACCATAAATCCGGCAAGGTCGCCACAAATGCGGCAAGGTCGCCATATTTCCGGCAAGGTCCCCATTAATCCGGCAAGGTCGCCACAAATCCGGCAAGGTCGCCACAAATCCGGCATGGTTGCCATATTTCCGGCTAGGTCGCCATAAATCAGGCAAGGTCGCCACAAATCCGGCAAGGTCGTAATATTTCCGGCAATGTCGCCATAAATCCGGCAAGGTCGCCCCAAATCCGGCAAGGTCGCCATATTGCCGGCAAGGTCGCCATAAATCCGGACAAGGTCGCCATAAATCCGGCAAGGTCGCCACATTTCCGGCATGGTCGCCATGAATCCGGCAACTTCGCCACAAACCAGGCAAGATCGCCATATTTCGGCGAGGTCGCCATACATCCGGCAAAGTCGCCAAAAATCAGGCAAGATCGCAACATTTCCGTCGAGGTCGCCATAAATCCGTCAAGGTCACCACATATCCGGCAAGATCGCCACATTCCCGGCGAGGTCGCCAACAATCCGGCAAGGTCGCCACATATCCCGCAAGGTCGCCATAAATCCAACGAGGTCGCCATTTTTCCGGCAAGGTCGCCACAAATCCTGCAAGGTCGCCATAAACCGTAAAGGTCGCCATATTTCCGGCACGGTGGCCATATTATCGGCAAGGTCGCCATAAATCCGCAAAGGTCACCATACGTCCGGTACGGTCGCCATAAATCCGGCAAGGTCGCCACAAATGCGGCAAGGTCGCCATAAATCCGGCATGGTCGCCACATTTCCGGCAAGATCGCCATAAATCCGGCAAGGTCGCCACAAATCCGCCAAGGTCGCCACATTTCCGGCAACGTCGCCATAAATCCGCCAAGGTCGCCACAAATCCGGCAAGGTCGCCACATTGCCGGCAAGGCCGCCATATTTCCCGCAAGGTCACCATAAATCCGGCAAGGTCGCCACAAATGCGGCAAGGTC
>JAXLNO010002919.1:0-29354 GCA_038087875.1 Malacoraja senta | reverse complement strand
AGATAGTGAGTGAGTGTGGTTGTTGAGTGAGTGAGTGAGTGTGTCCCGTGATTGAGGTGAGTGAGTGTGGTCGGTGAGTGAGTGAGTGTGGCCGGTGAGTGAGTGTGGCCGGTGAGTGAGTGAGTGAGTGTGGCCGGTGAGTGAGTGTGGCCTGTGAGTGAGTGAGTGTCCTGTGATTGAGTGAGTGTGGTCGATGAGTGAGTGAGTGTGGCCGGTGAGTGAGTGTGTGGCCGGTGAGTGAGTCAGTGTGGCCGGTCAGTGTGGCGAGTGAATGAGTGAGTGAGTGTGGCCCGTGTGTGAGTGAGTGAATGAGGCGAGCGAGTGGAGTGAGTGAGTGTGGCCCCACGAGTGAGTGAATGAGGTCCATGAGTGAGTGAGTGTGGCCGGTGAGTGAGTGAGTGGCCGGTGAGTGAGTGAGTGTGGCTGGTGAGTGAGTGAGGCCGGTGAGTGAGTGTAGCCGGTGAGTGAGTGTGGCCGGTGAGTGAGTGAGTGTGGCCAGTGAGTGAGTGAGGCCCGTGAGTGAGTGAGTGTGGCCGGTGAGTGAGTGTGGCCCATGAGTGAATGAGTGAGTGTGGCCAGTGAATGAGTGTCACCAGAGAATGAGTGAATGAGTGAGTGTGGCCCGTGAGTGAGTGAGTGTGGCCCGTGAGTGTGTGAGTGAGTGTGGCCGGTGAGTGTGAGTGAGTGAGTGTGGCCCGTGAGTGAGTGAGTGAGTGAGTGTGGCCGGTGAGTGAGTGATTCAGTGTGGCCCGTGAGTGAGTGAGTGTGGCCCATGAGTGAGTGAGTGTGGCCCGTGAGTGAGTGAGTGTGGCCCGTGAGTGAGTGACTGAGTGTGGCCCGTGAGTGAGTGTGGCCCGTGAGTGAGTGAGTCTGGCCGGTGAGTGAGTGACTGAGTGTGGCCCGTGAGTGAGTGAGTGTGGCCCGTGAGTGAGTGACTGAGTGTGGCCCGTGAGTGAGTGAGTGTGGCCCGTGAGTGAGTGTGGCCCGTGAGTGAGTGAGTGTGGCCCGTGAGTGAGTGACTGAGTGTGGCCCGTGAGTGAGTGAGTGTGGCCCGTGAGTGAGTGTGGCCGGTGAGTGAGATAGTGAGTGAGTGTGGTTGTTGAGTGAGTGAGTGTGGCCCGTGAGTGAGTGAGTGAGTGTGGCCCGTGAATGAGTGAGTGTGGCCCGTGAGTGAGTGAGTGTGGCCCGTGAGTGAGTGAGGCCGGTGAGTGAGTGAGTGAGTGTGTCCTGTGAGTGAGTGAGGTCGGTGAGTGAGTGAGTGTGGCCGGTGAGTGAGTGAGTGAGTGAGGCCCGTTTGAGTGAGTGAGTGTGGCCGGTGAGTAAGTGAGTGAGTGTGGCCGGTGAGTGAGTGAGTGAGTGTGGGCTGGTGAGTGAGTGAGTGAGTGAGGCCCATGTGAGTGAGTGTGGCCAGTGAGTGTGGCCCGTGAGTGAGTGAGTGTGGCCCATGAGTGAGTGAGTGTGGCCCATGAGTGAGTGAGTGTGGCCGTTGAGTGAGTGAGTGTGGCCGGTGAGTGAGTGTGGCTGGTGAGTGAGTGTGGCCGGTGAGTGCGTGAGTGAGTGTGGCCGGTGAGTGAGTGAGTGTGGCCGGTGAGTGAGTGTGGCCTGTGAGTGGGTGAGTGAGTGTGGCCAGTGAGTGAGTGTGAGTGTGGCCAGTGAGTGAGTGAGTGAGTGTGGCCGGTGTGTGAGTGAGTGAGTGAATGTGGCTGGTGGTTGAGTGAGTGTGGCCGATGAGTGAGTGAGTGAGTGTGGCCGGTGAGTGAGTGTGGCCGGTGAGTGAGTGTGGCCGGTGAGTGAGTGAGTGTGGCCGGTGAGTGAGTGTGGCCGGTGAGTGAGTGAGTGAGTGAGGCCGGTGAGTGAGTGAGTGAGTGTGGCCGGTGAGTGTGTGGCCAGTGAGTGAATGAGTCAGTGTGGCCAGTGAGTGAGTGAGTGGCCGGTGAGTGAGTGAGTGTGGCCGGTGAGTGAGTGAGTGTGGCCGGTGAGTGAGTGAGTGTGGCCGGTGAGTGAGTGTGGCCGGTGAGTGAGTGAGTGTGGCCGGTGAGTGAGTGAGTGTGGCCGGTGAGTGAGTGAGTGTGGCAGGTGAGTGAGTGCGGCCGGTGAGTGAGTGAGTGTGGCCGGTGAATGAGTGTGGCCGGTGAGTGAGTGAGTGTGGTCGGTGAGTGAGTGAGTGTGGCCGGTGAGTGAGTGTGGCCAGTGAGTGAGTGAGTGAGTGTGGCCGGTGAGTGTGGCCGGTGAGTGAGTGTGGCCGGTGGGTGAGTGAGTGCGGCCGGTGAGTGAGTGTGGCCGGTGTGTGTGTGAGTGTGTGAGTGTGGCCCGTGAGTGTGTGGCCGGTGAGTGAGTGAGTGTGGCTGGTGTGTGTGAGTGAGTGTGGCCTGTGAGTGAATGAGTGTGGCCGGCGAATGAGTGAGTGTGGCCTGTGAGTGAGTGTGGCCAGTGAATGAGTGAGTGTGGCCGGTGAGTGAGTGTGTGTGTGGCCGATGAGTGAATGAGTGTGGCCTGTGAGTGAGTGAGTGAGTGTGTCCTGTGATTGAGTGAGTGAGTGTGGTCGGTGAGTGAGTGAGTGTGGCCGGTGAGTGAGTGAGTGTGGCCGGTGAGTGAGTGAGTGAGTGTGGCCTGTGAGTGAGTGTGTCCTGTGATTGAGTGAGTGCGGTCGATGAGTGAGTCAGTGTGGCCGGTGAGTGAGTCAGTGTGGCTGGTGAGTGTGGCCCGTGAGTGAGTGAGTTTGGCCCGTGAGTGAGTGTGGCCCGTGAGTGAGTGTGGCCCGTGAGTGAGTGTGGCCGGTGAGTGAGTGTGGCCCATGAGTGAATGAGTGAGTGTGGCCAGTGAGTGAGTGTGGCCAGAGAATGAGTGAATGAGTGAGTGTGGCCCGTGAGTGAGTGAGTGTGGCCCGTGAGTGTGTGAGTGAGTGTGGCCGGTGAGTGTGAGTGTGAGTGTGGCAGGTGAGTGTGAGTGAGTGAGTGTGGCCGGTGAGTGAGTGATTCAGTGTGGCCCGTGAATGAGTGAGTGTGGCCTGTGAGTGAGTGAGTGAGTGTGGCCCGTGAGTGAGTGAGTGTGGCTGGTGAGTGAGTGAGTGAGGCCCGTGAGTGAGTGAGTGTGGCCCATGAGTGAGTGAGTGTGGCCCGTGAGTGAGTGACTGAGTGTGGCCCGTGAGTGAGTGAGTGTGGCCCGTGAGTGAGTGTGGCCCGTGAGTGAGTGAGTGTGGCCGGAGAGTGAGTGTGGCCCATGAGTGAATGAGTGAGTGTGGCCAGTGAATGAGTGTCGCCAGAGAATGAGTGAGTGTGGCCCGTGAGTGAGTGAGTGTGGCCCGTGAGTGTGGCAGGTGAGTGTGAGTGAGTGAGTGTGGCCGGTGAGTGAGTGATTCAGTGTGGCCCGTGAATGAGTGAGTGAGTGTGGCCCGTGAGTGAGTGAGTGAGTGAGTGTGGCCCGTGAGTGAGTGAGTGTGGCCCGTGAGTGAGTGTGGCCCATGAGTGAGTGAGTGTGGCCCGTGAGTGAGTGAGTGTGGCCCGTGAGTGAGTGACTGAGTGTGGCCCGTGAGTGAGTGTGGCCCGTGAGTGAGTGAGTGTGGCCAGTGAGTGAGTGACTGAGTGTGGCCCGTGAGTGAGTGAGTGAGTGTGGCCGGTGAGTGTGGCCGGTGAGTGAGTGTGGCCGGTGGGTGAGTGAGTGCGGCCGGTGAGTGAGTGTGGCTGGTGAGTGAGTGTGGCCGGTGTGTGTGAGTGTGGCCCGTGAGTGTGTGGCTGGTGAGTGAGTGAGTGTGGCTGGTGTGTGTGAGTGAGTGTGGCCTGTGAGTGAATGAGTGTGGCCGGCGAATGAGTGAGTGTGGCCAGTGAGTGAGTGTGGCCAGTGAATGAGTGAGTGTGGCCGGTGAGTGAGTGAGTGTGTGTGTGGCCGATGAGTGAATGAGTGTGGCCTGTGAGTGAGTGAGTGAGTGTGATTGAGTGAGTGAGTGTGGTCGGTGTGTGAGTGAGTGAGTGTGGCCGGTGAGTGAGTGAGTGTGGCCGGTGAGTGAGTGAGTGTGGCCGGTGAGTGAGTGAGTGTGGCCGGTGAGTGAGTGTGGCTTGTGAGTGGGTGAGTGAGTGTGGCCCGTGAGTGAGTGTGAGTGTGGCCAGTGAGTGAGTGAGTGAGTGTGGCCGGTGTGTGAGTGAGTGAGGCCGGTGTGTGAGTGAGTGAGTGAATGTGGCTGGTGGGTGAGTGAGTGTGGCCGGTGAGTGAGTGAGTGAGTGAGTGAGTGTGGCCGGTGAGTGAGTGTGGCCGGTGAGTGAGTGTGGCCGGTGAATGAGTGTGGCCGGTGAGTGAGTGAGTGAGTGCGGCCAGTGAGTGAGTGTCGCCTGTGAGTGAGTGAGAGTGTCCTGTGATTGAGTGAGTGAGTGTGGTCGATGAGTGAGTGAGTGTGGCCGGTGAGTGAGTCAGTGTGGCCGGTGAGTGAGTGAGTGTGGCCGGTGTGTGAATGAGTGAGTGAGTGTGGCCCGTGTGTGAGTGAGTGAATGAGGCCAGCGAGTGGAGTGAGTGTGGCTGGTGAGTGAGTGTGGCCGGTGTGTGTGAGTGTGTGAGTGTGGCCCGTGAGTGTGTGGCTGGTGAGTGAGTGAGTGTGGCTGGTGTGTGTGAGTGAGTGTGGCCTGTGAGTGAATGAGTGTGGCTGGCGAATGAGTGAGTGTGGCCAGTGAGTGAGTGTGGCCAGTGAATGAGTGAGTGTGGCCGGTGAGTGAGTGAGTGTGTGTGTGGCCGATGAGTGAATGAGTGTGGCCTGTGAGTGAGTGAGTGAGTGTGATTGAGTGAGTGAGTGTGGTCGGTGTGTGAGTGAGTGAGTGTGGCCGGTGAGTGTGGCCGGTGAGTGAGTGAGTGTGGCCGGTGAGTGAGTGAGTGTGGCCGGTGAGTGAGTGAGTGTGGCCGGTGAGTGAGTGAGTGTGGCCGGTGAGTGAGTGTGGCTTGTGAGTGGGTGAGTGAGTGTGGCCCGTGAGTGAGTGTGAGTGTGGCCAGTGAGTGAGTGAGTGAGTGTGGCCGGTGTGTGAGTGAGTGAGGCCGGTGTGTGAGTGAGTGAGTGAATGTGGCTGGTGGTTGAGTGAGTGTGGCCGGTGAGTGAGTGAGTGAGTGAGTGAGTGTGGCCGGTGAGTGAGTGTGGCCGGTGAGTGAGTGTGGCCGGTGAATGAGTGTGGCCGGTGAGTGAGTGAGTGAGTGCGGCCAGTGAGTGAGTGTCGCCTGTGAGTGAGTGAGAGTGTCCTGTGATTGAGTGAGTGAGTGTGGTCGATGAGTGAGTGAGTGTGGCCGGTGAGTGAGTCAGTGTGGCCGGTGAGTGAGTGAGTGTGGCCGGTGTGTGAATGAGTGAGTGAGTGTGGCCCGTGTGTGAGTGAGTGAATGAGGCCAGCGAGTGGAGTGAGTGAGTGTGGCCTGTGAGTGAGTGAATGTGGTCCATGAGTGAGTGAGTGTGGCCGGTGAGTGAGTGAGTGGCCGGTGAGTGAGTGAGTGTGGCTGGTGAGTGAGTGTGGCCGGTGAGTGAGTGTGGCCGGTGAGTGAGTGAGTGTGGCCAGTGAGTGAGTGAGGCCCGTGAGTGAGTGAGTGTGGCCCATGAGTGAGTGAGTGTGGCCCGTGAGTGAGTGACTGAGTGTGGCCCGTGAGTGAGTGAGTGTGGCCCGTGAGTGAGTGTGGCCCATGAGTGAGTGTGGCTGGTGAGTGAGTGTGGCCCATGAGTGAATGAGTGAGTGTGGCCAGTGAATGAGTGTCGCCAGAGAATGAGTGAATGAGTGAGTGAGGCCCGTGAGTGAGTGAGTGTGGCCCGTGAGTGTGTGAGTGAGTGTGGCCGGTGAGTGGGAGTGAGTGAGTGTGGCAGGTGAGTGTGAGTGAGTGAGTGTGGCCGGTGAGTGAGTGATTCAGTGTGGCCCGTGAATGAGTGTGAGTGTGGCCCGTGAGTGAGTGAGTGAGTGAGTGTGGCCCGTGAGTGAGTGAGTGTGGCCCGTGAGTGAGTGAGTGTGGCCCATGAGTGAGTGAGTGTGGCCCGTGAGTGAGTGAGTGAGTGTGGCCCGTGAGTGAGTGACTGAGTGTGGCCCGTGAGTGAGTGAGTGTGGCCCGTGAGTGAGTGAGTGTGGCCGGTGAGTGAGTGAGTGCGGCCGGTGAGTGAGTGTGGCCAGTGAGTGAGTGAGTGTGGCCGGTGAGTGAGTGAGTGTGTGTGTGGCCGGTGAGTGAATGAGTGTGGCCTGTGAGTGAGTGAGTGAGTGTGTCCTGTGATTGAGTGAGTGAGTGTGGTCGGTGAGTGAGTGAGTGTGGCCGGTGAGTGAGTGTGGCCGGTGAGTGAGTGAGTGTGGCCAGTGAGTGAGTGTGGCCTGTGAGTGAGTGAGTGTGTCCTGTGATTGAGTGAGTGTGGTCGATGAGTGAGTGAGTGTGGCCGATGAGTGAGTCAGTGTGGCCGGTGAGTGAGTGAGTGTGGCCGGTGTGTGAATGAGTGAGTGAGTGTGGCCCGTGTGTGAGTGAGTGAATGAGGCCAGCGAGTGGAGTGAGTGAGTGTGGCCCATGAGTGAGTGAATGAGGTCCATGAGTGAGTGAGTGTGGCCGGTGAGTGAGTGAGTGGCCGGTGAGTGAGTGAGTGTGGCTGGTGAGTGAGTGAGTGAGTGTGGCCGGTGAGTGAGTGTAGCCGGTGAGTGAGTGTGGCCGGTGAGTGAGTGAGGCCCATGAGTGAGTGAGTGTGGCCCATGAGTGAGTGAGTGTGGCCCGTGAGTGAGTGACTGAGTGTGGCCCGTGAGTGAGTGAGTGTGGCCCGTGAGTGAGTGTGGCCCGTGAGTGAGTGAGTGTGGCCGGTGAGTGAGTGTGGCCCATGAGTGAATGAGTGAGTGTGGCCAGTGAATGAGTGTCGCCAGAGAATGAGTGAATGAGTGAGTGTGGCCCGTGAGTGAGTGAGTGTGGCCCGTGAGTGTGCGAGTGAGTGTGGCCGGTGAGTGTGAGTGAGTGTGGCAGGTGAGTGTGAGTGAGTGAGTGTGGCCGGTGAGTGAGTGATTCAGTGTGGCCCGTGAATGAGTGAGTGAGTGTGGCCCGTGAGTGAGTGAGTGAGTGAGTGTGGCCCGTGAGTGAGTGTGGCCCGTGAGTGAGTGAGTGTGGCCCATGAGTGAGTGAGTGTGGCCCGTGAGTGAGTGAGTGTGGCCCGTGAGTGAGTGACTGAGTGTGGCCCGTGAGTGAGTGTGGCCCGTGAGTGAGTGAGGCCAGTGAGTGAGTGACTGAGTGTGGCCCGTGAGTGAGTGTGGCCCGTGAGTGAGTGAGTGAGTGTGGCCCGTGAGTGAGTGACTGAGTGTGGCCCGTGAGTGAGTGAGTGTGGCCCGTGAGTGAGTGAGTGTGGCCCGTGAGTGAGTGACTGAGTGTGGCCCGTGAGTGAGTGAGTGTGGCCCGTGAGTGAGTGTGGCCGGTGAGTGAGATAGTGAGTGAGTGTGGTTGTTGAGTGAGTGAGTGAGTGTGTCCCGTGATTGAGTGAGTGAGTGTGGTCGGTGAGTGAGTGAGTGTGGCCGGTGAGTGAGTGTGGCCGGTGAGTGAGTGAGTGAGTGTGGCCGGTGAGTGAGTGTGGCCTGTGAGTGAGTGAGTGTGTCCTGTGATTGAGTGAGTGTGGTCGATGAGTGAGTGAGTGTGGCCGGTGAGTGAGTCAGTGTGGCTGGTGAGTGAGTCAGTGTGGCCGGTGAGTGAATGAGTGAGTGAGTGTGGCCCGTGTGTGAGTGAGTGAATTAGGCGAGCGAGTGGAGTGAGTGAGTGTGGCCCATGAGTGAGTGAATGAGGTCCATGAGTGAGTGAGTGTGGCCGGTGAGTGAGTGAGTGGCCGGTGAGTGAGTGAGTGTGGCTGGTGAGTGAGTGAGGCCGGTGAGTGAGTGTAGCCGGTGAGTGAGTGTGGCCGGTGAGTGAGTGAGTGTGGCCAGTGAGTGAGTGAGGCCCGTGAGTGAGTGAGTGTGGCCCATGAGTGAGTGAGTGTGGCCCGTGAGTGAGCGAGTGTGGCCGGTGAGTGAGTGTGGCCCATGAGTGAATGAGTGAGTGTGGCCAGTGAATGAGTGTCACCAGTGAATGAGTGAATGAGTGAGTGTGGCCCGTGAGTGAGTGAGTGTGGCCCGTGAGTGTGTGAGTGAGTGTGGCCGGTGAGTGTGAGTGAGTGAGTGTGGCAGGTGAGTGTGAGTGAGTGAGTGTGGCCGGTGAGTGAGTGATTCAGTGTGGCCCGTGAATGAGTGAGTGAGTGTGGCCCGTGAGTGAGTGAGTGAGTGTGGCCCGTGAGTGAGTGAGTGTGGCCCGTGAGTGAGTGAGTGTGGCCCATGAGTGAGTGAGTGTGGCCCGTGAGTGAGTGAGTGAGTGTGGCCCGTGAGTGAGTGACTGAGTGTGGCCCGTGAGTGAGTGTGGCCCGTGAGTGAGTGAGTCTGGCCGGTGAGTGAGTGACTGAGTGTGGCCCGTGAGTGAGTGAGTGTGGCCCGTGAGTGAGTTACTGAGTGTGGCCCGTGAGTGAGTGAGTGTGGCCCGTGAGTGAGTGAGTGTGGCCCGTGAGTGAGTGAGTGTGGCCCGTGAGTGAGTGACTGAGTGTGGCCCGTGAGTGAGTGAGTGTGGCCCGTGAGTGAGTGTGGCCGGTGAGTGAGATAGTGAGTGAGTGTGGTTGTTGAGTGAGTGAGTGTGGCCCGTGAGTGAGTGAGTGAGTGTGGCCCGTGAATGAGTGAGTGAGTGTGGCCCGTGAGTGAGTGAGTGTGGCCCGTGAGTGAGTGAGGCCGGTGAGTGAGTGAGTGAGTGTGTCCTGTGAGTGAGTGAGGTCGGTGAGTGAGTGAGTGAGTGTGGCCGGTGAGTGAGTGAGTGAGTGAGGCCCGTTTGAGTGAGTGAGTGTGGCCGGTGAGTAAGTGAGTGAGTGTGGACGGTGAGTGAGTGAGTGAGTGTGGCTGGTGAGTGAGTGAGTGAGTGAGGCCCATGTGAGTGAGTGTGGCCAGTGAGTGTGGCCCGTGAGTGAGTGAGTGTGGCCCATGAGTGAGTGAGGCCCATGAGTGAGTGAGTGTGGCCGTTGAGTGAGTGAGTGTGGCCGGTGAGTGAGTGAGTGTGGCCGGTGAGTGAGTGTGGCCGGTGAGTGAGTGTGGCCGGTGAGTGAGTGAGTGAGTGAGTGTGGCCGGTGAGTGAGTGAGTGTGGCCGGTGAGTGAGTGTGGCCTGTGAGTGGGTGAGTGAGTGTGGCCCGTGAGTGAGTGTGAGTGTGGCCAGTGAGTGAGTGAGTGAGTGTGGCCGGTGTGTGAGTGAGTGAGTGAATGTGGCTGGTGGTTGAGTGAGTGTGGCCGATGAGTGAGTGAGTGAGTGTGGCCGGTGAGTGAGTGTGGCCGGTGAGTGAGTGAGTGTGGCCGGTGAGTGAGTGTGGCCGGTGAGTGAGTGAGTGAGTGAGGCCGGTGAGTGAGTGAGTGAGTGTGGCCGGTGAGTGTGTGGCCAGTGAGTGAATGAGTCAGTGTGGCCAGTGAGTGAGTGAGTGGCCGGTGTGAGTGAGTGTGGCCGGTGAGTGAGTGAGTGTGGCCGGTGAGTGAGTGAGTGTGGCAGGTGAGTGAGTGCGGCCGGTGAGTGAGTGAGTGTGGCCGGTGAATGAGTGTGGCCGGTGAGTGAGTGAGTGTGGTCGGTGAGTGAGTGAGTGTGGCCGGTGAGTGAGTGTGGCCAGTGAGTGAGTGAGTGAGTGTGGCCGGTGAGTGTGGCCGGTGAGTGAGTGTGGCCGGTGGGTGAGTGAGTGCGCCCGGTGAGTGAGTGAGTGTGGCTGGTGAGTGAGTGTGGCCGGTGTGTGTGAGTGTGTGAGTGTGGCCCGTGAGTGTGTGGCCGGTGAGTGAGTGAGTGTGGCTGGTGTGTGTGAGTGAGTGTGGCCTGTGAGTGAATGAGTGTGGCCGGCGAATGAGTGAGTGTGGCCAGTGAGTGAGTGTGGCCAGTGAATGAGTGAGTGTGGCCGGTGAGTGAGTGTGTGTGTGGCCGATGAGTGAATGAGTGTGGCCTGTGAGTGAGTGAGTGAGTGTGTCCTGTGATTGAGTGAGTGAGTGTGGTCGGTGAGTGAGTGAGTGTGGCCGGTGAGTGAGTGAGTGTGGCCGGTGAGTGAGTGAGTGAGTGTGGCCTGTGAGTGAGTGAGTGTGTCCTGTGATTGAGTGAGTGCGGTCGATGAGTGAGTGAGTGTGGCCGGTGAGTGAGTCAGTGTGGCTGGTGAGTGAGTGAGTGTGGCCCGTGAGTGAGTGAGTTTGGCCCGTGAGTGAGTGTGGCCCGTGAGTGAGTGTGGCCCGTGAGTGAGTGAGTGTGGCCGGTGAGTGAGTGTGGCCCATGAGTGAATGAGTGAGTGTGGCCAGTGAGTGAGTGTGGCCAGAGAATCAGTGAATGAGTGAGTGTGGCCCGTGAGTGAGTGAGTGTGGCCCGTGAGTGTGTGAGTGAGTGTGGCCGGTGAGTGTGAGTGTGAGTGTGGCAGGTGAGTGTGAGTGAGTGAGTGTGGCCGGTGAGTGAGTGATTCAGTGTGGCCCGTGAATGAGTGAGTGGCCTGTGAGTGAGTGAGTGAGTGTGGCCCGTGAGTGAGTGAGTGTGGCTGGTGAGTGAGTGAGTGAGGCCCGTGAGTGAGTGAGTGTGGCCCATGAGTGAGTGAGTGTGGCCCGTGAGTGAGTGACTGAGTGTGGCCCGTGAGTGAGTGAGTGTGGCCCGTGAGTGAGTGTGGCCCGTGAGTGAGTGAGTGTGGCCGGTGAGTGAGTGTGGCCCATGAGTGAATGAGTGAGTGTGGCCAGTGAATGAGTGTCGCCAGAGAATGAGTGAATGAGTGAGTGTGGCCCGTGAGTGAGTGAGTGTGGCCCGTGAGTGTGTGAGTGAGTGTGGCCGGTGAGTGTGAGTGAGTGAGTGTGGCAGGTGAGTGTGAGTGAGTGAGTGTGGCCGGTGAGTGAGTGATTCAGTGTGGCCCGTGAATGAGTGAGTGAGTGTGGCCCGTGAGTGAGTGAGTCAGTGAGTGTGGCCCGTGAGTGAGTGAGTGTGGCTCGTGAGTGAGTGTGGCCCATGAGTGAGTGAGTGTGGCCCGTGAGTGAGTGAGTGAGTGTGGCCCGTGAGTGAGTGACTGAGTGTGGCCCGTGAGTGAGTGTGGCCCGTGAGTGAGTGAGTGTGGCCAGTGAGTGAGTGACTGAGTGTGGCCCGTGAGTGAGTGTGGCCCGTGAGTGAGTGAGTGAGTGTGGCCGGTGAGTGTGGCCGGTGAGTGAGTGTGGCCGGTGGGTGAGTGAGTGCGGCCGGTGAGTGAGTGAGTGTGGCTGGTGAGTGTGTGTGGCCGGTGTGAGTGTGAGTGTGGCCCGTGAGTGTGTGGCCGGTGAGTGAGTGTGGCTGGTGTGTGTGAGTGTGGCCTGTGAGTGAATGAGTGTGGCCGGCGAATGAGTGAGTGTGGCCAGTGAGTGAGTGTGGCCAGTGAATGAGTGAGTGTGGCCGGTGAGTGAGTGAGTGTGTGTGTGGCCGATGAGTGAGTGAGTGTGGCCGGTGAGTGAGTGTGGCCGGTGAGTGAGTGAGTGAGTGTGGCCGGTGAGTGAGTGTGGCCTGTGAGTGAGTGAGTGTGTCCTGTGATTGAGTGAGTGTGGTCGATGAGTGAGTGAGTGTGGCCGGTGAGTGAGTCAGTGTGGCTGGTGAGTGAGTCAGTGTGGCCGGTGAGTGAATGAGTGAGTGAGTGTGGCCCGTGTGTGAGTGAGTGAATTAGGCGAGCGAGTGGAGTGAGTGAGTGTGGCCCATGAGTGAGTGAATGAGGTCCATGAGTGAGTGAGTGTGGCCGGTGAGTGAGTGAGTGGCCGGTGAGTGAGTGAGTGTGGCTGGTGAGTGAGTGAGGCCGGTGAGTGAGTGTAGCCGGTGAGTGAGTGTGGCCGGTGAGTGAGTGAGTGTGGCCAGTGAGTGAGTGAGGCCCGTGAGTGAGTGAGTGTGGCCCATGAGTGAGTGAGTGTGGCCCGTGAGTGAGCGAGTGTGGCCGGTGAGTGAGTGTGGCCCATGAGTGAATGAGTGAGTGTGGCCAGTGAATGAGTGTCACCAGTGAATGAGTGAATGAGTGAGTGTGGCCCGTGAGTGAGTGAGTGTGGCCCGTGAGTGTGTGAGTGAGTGTGGCCGGTGAGTGTGAGTGAGTGAGTGTGGCAGGTGAGTGTGAGTGAGTGAGTGTGGCCGGTGAGTGAGTGATTCAGTGTGGCCCGTGAATGAGTGAGTGAGTGTGGCCCGTGAGTGAGTGAGTGAGTGAGTGTGGCCCGTGAGTGAGTGAGTGTGGCCCGTGAGTGAGTGAGTGTGGCCCATGAGTGAGTGAGTGTGGCCCGTGAGTGAGTGAGTGAGTGTGGCCCGTGAGTGAGTGACTGAGTGTGGCCCGTGAGTGAGTGTGGCCCGTGAGTGAGTGAGTCTGGCCGGTGAGTGAGTGACTGAGTGTGGCCCGTGAGTGAGTGAGTGTGGCCCGTGAGTGAGTTACTGAGTGTGGCCCGTGAGTGAGTGAGTGTGGCCCGTGAGTGAGTGAGTGTGGCCCGTGAGTGAGTGAGTGTGGCCCGTGAGTGAGTGACTGAGTGTGGCCCGTGAGTGAGTGAGTGTGGCCCGTGAGTGAGTGTGGCCGGTGAGTGAGATAGTGAGTGAGTGTGGTTGTTGAGTGAGTGAGTGTGGCCCGTGAGTGAGTGAGTGAGTGTGGCCCGTGAATGAGTGAGTGAGTGTGGCCCGTGAGTGAGTGAGTGTGGCCCGTGAGTGAGTGAGGCCGGTGAGTGAGTGAGTGAGTGTGTCCTGTGAGTGAGTGAGGTCGGTGAGTGAGTGAGTGAGTGTGGCCGGTGAGTGAGTGAGTGAGTGAGGCCCGTTTGAGTGAGTGAGTGTGGCCGGTGAGTAAGTGAGTGAGTGTGGACGGTGAGTGAGTGAGTGAGTGTGGCTGGTGAGTGAGTGAGTGAGTGAGGCCCATGTGAGTGAGTGTGGCCAGTGAGTGTGGCCCGTGAGTGAGTGAGTGTGGCCCATGAGTGAGTGAGGCCCATGAGTGAGTGAGTGTGGCCGTTGAGTGAGTGAGTGTGGCCGGTGAGTGAGTGAGTGTGGCCGGTGAGTGAGTGTGGCCGGTGAGTGAGTGTGGCCGGTGAGTGAGTGAGTGAGTGAGTGTGGCCGGTGAGTGAGTGAGTGTGGCCGGTGAGTGAGTGTGGCCTGTGAGTGGGTGAGTGAGTGTGGCCCGTGAGTGAGTGTGAGTGTGGCCAGTGAGTGAGTGAGTGAGTGTGGCCGGTGTGTGAGTGAGTGAGTGAATGTGGCTGGTGGTTGAGTGAGTGTGGCCGATGAGTGAGTGAGTGAGTGTGGCCGGTGAGTGAGTGTGGCCGGTGAGTGAGTGAGTGTGGCCGGTGAGTGAGTGTGGCCGGTGAGTGAGTGAGTGAGTGAGGCCGGTGAGTGAGTGAGTGAGTGTGGCCGGTGAGTGTGTGGCCAGTGAGTGAATGAGTCAGTGTGGCCAGTGAGTGAGTGAGTGGCCGGTGTGAGTGAGTGTGGCCGGTGAGTGAGTGAGTGTGGCCGGTGAGTGAGTGAGTGTGGCAGGTGAGTGAGTGCGGCCGGTGAGTGAGTGAGTGTGGCCGGTGAATGAGTGTGGCCGGTGAGTGAGTGAGTGTGGTCGGTGAGTGAGTGAGTGTGGCCGGTGAGTGAGTGTGGCCAGTGAGTGAGTGAGTGAGTGTGGCCGGTGAGTGTGGCCGGTGAGTGAGTGTGGCCGGTGGGTGAGTGAGTGCGCCCGGTGAGTGAGTGAGTGTGGCTGGTGAGTGAGTGTGGCCGGTGTGTGTGAGTGTGTGAGTGTGGCCCGTGAGTGTGTGGCCGGTGAGTGAGTGAGTGTGGCTGGTGTGTGTGAGTGAGTGTGGCCTGTGAGTGAATGAGTGTGGCCGGCGAATGAGTGAGTGTGGCCAGTGAGTGAGTGTGGCCAGTGAATGAGTGAGTGTGGCCGGTGAGTGAGTGTGTGTGTGGCCGATGAGTGAATGAGTGTGGCCTGTGAGTGAGTGAGTGAGTGTGTCCTGTGATTGAGTGAGTGAGTGTGGTCGGTGAGTGAGTGAGTGTGGCCGGTGAGTGAGTGAGTGTGGCCGGTGAGTGAGTGAGTGAGTGTGGCCTGTGAGTGAGTGAGTGTGTCCTGTGATTGAGTGAGTGCGGTCGATGAGTGAGTGAGTGTGGCCGGTGAGTGAGTCAGTGTGGCTGGTGAGTGAGTGAGTGTGGCCCGTGAGTGAGTGAGTTTGGCCCGTGAGTGAGTGTGGCCCGTGAGTGAGTGTGGCCCGTGAGTGAGTGAGTGTGGCCGGTGAGTGAGTGTGGCCCATGAGTGAATGAGTGAGTGTGGCCAGTGAGTGAGTGTGGCCAGAGAATCAGTGAATGAGTGAGTGTGGCCCGTGAGTGAGTGAGTGTGGCCCGTGAGTGTGTGAGTGAGTGTGGCCGGTGAGTGTGAGTGTGAGTGTGGCAGGTGAGTGTGAGTGAGTGAGTGTGGCCGGTGAGTGAGTGATTCAGTGTGGCCCGTGAATGAGTGAGTGGCCTGTGAGTGAGTGAGTGAGTGTGGCCCGTGAGTGAGTGAGTGTGGCTGGTGAGTGAGTGAGTGAGGCCCGTGAGTGAGTGAGTGTGGCCCATGAGTGAGTGAGTGTGGCCCGTGAGTGAGTGACTGAGTGTGGCCCGTGAGTGAGTGAGTGTGGCCCGTGAGTGAGTGTGGCCCGTGAGTGAGTGAGTGTGGCCGGTGAGTGAGTGTGGCCCATGAGTGAATGAGTGAGTGTGGCCAGTGAATGAGTGTCGCCAGAGAATGAGTGAATGAGTGAGTGTGGCCCGTGAGTGAGTGAGTGTGGCCCGTGAGTGTGTGAGTGAGTGTGGCCGGTGAGTGTGAGTGAGTGAGTGTGGCAGGTGAGTGTGAGTGAGTGAGTGTGGCCGGTGAGTGAGTGATTCAGTGTGGCCCGTGAATGAGTGAGTGAGTGTGGCCCGTGAGTGAGTGAGTCAGTGAGTGTGGCCCGTGAGTGAGTGAGTGTGGCTCGTGAGTGAGTGTGGCCCATGAGTGAGTGAGTGTGGCCCGTGAGTGAGTGAGTGAGTGTGGCCCGTGAGTGAGTGACTGAGTGTGGCCCGTGAGTGAGTGTGGCCCGTGAGTGAGTGAGTGTGGCCAGTGAGTGAGTGACTGAGTGTGGCCCGTGAGTGAGTGTGGCCCGTGAGTGAGTGAGTGAGTGTGGCCGGTGAGTGTGGCCGGTGAGTGAGTGTGGCCGGTGGGTGAGTGAGTGCGGCCGGTGAGTGAGTGAGTGTGGCTGGTGAGTGTGTGTGGCCGGTGTGAGTGTGAGTGTGGCCCGTGAGTGTGTGGCCGGTGAGTGAGTGTGGCTGGTGTGTGTGAGTGTGGCCTGTGAGTGAATGAGTGTGGCCGGCGAATGAGTGAGTGTGGCCAGTGAGTGAGTGTGGCCAGTGAATGAGTGAGTGTGGCCGGTGAGTGAGTGAGTGTGTGTGTGGCCGATGAGTGAATGAGTGTGGCCTGTGAGTGAGTGAGTGAGTGTGTCCTGTGATTGAGTGAGTGAGTGTGGTCGGTGAGTGAGTGAGTGTGGCTGGTGAGTGAGTGAGTGTGGCCGGTGAGTGAGTGAGTGAGTGTGGCCTGTGAGTGAGTGAGTGTGTCCTGTGATTGAGTGAGTGCGGTCGATGAGTGAGTGAGTGTGGCCGGTGAGTGAGTCAGTGTGGCTGGTGAGTGAGTGAGTGTGGCCCGTGAGTGAGTGAGTTTGGCCCGTGAGTGAGTGAGTTTGGCCCGTGAGTGAGTGTGGCCCGTGAGTGAGTGTGGCCCGTGAGTGAGTGAGTGTGGCCGGTGAGTGAGTGTGGCCCATGAGTGAATGAGTGAGTGTGGCCAGTGAGTGAGTGTGGCCAGAGAATGAGTGAATGAGTGAGTGTGGCCCGTGAGTGAGTGAGTGTGGCCCGTGAGTGTGTGAGTGAGTGTGGCCGGTGAGTGTGAGTGTGAGTGTGGCAGGTGAGTGTGAGTGAGTGAGTGTGGCCGGTGAGTGAGTGATTCAGTGTGGCCCGTGAATGAGTGAGTGTGGCCTGTGAGTGAGTGAGTGAGTGAGTGAGTGTGGCCCGTGAGTGAGTGAGTGTGGCTGGTGAGTGAGTGAGTGAGGCCCATGAGTGAGTGAGTGTGGCCCGTGAGTGAGTGACTGAGTGTGGCCCGTGAGTGAGTGAGTGTGGCCCGTGAGTGAGTGTGGCCCGTGAGTGAGTGAGTGTGGCCGGTGAGTGAGTGTGGCCCATGAGTGAATGAGTGAGTGTGGCCAGTGAATGAGTGTCGCCAGAGAATGAGTGAATGAGTGAGTGTGGCCCGTGAGTGAGTGAGTGTGGCCCGTGAGTGTGTGAGTGAGTGTGGCCGGTGAGTGTGAGTGAGTGTGGCAGGTGAGTGTGAGTGAGTGAGTGTGGCCGGTGAGTGAGTGATTCAGTGTGGCCGGTGAATGAGTGAGTGAGTGTGGCCCGTGAGTGAGTGAGTGAGTGAGTGTGGCCCGTGAGTGAGTGAGTGTGGCCCGTGAGTGAGTGAGTGTGGCCCATGAGTGAGTGAGTGTGGCCCGTGAGTGAGTGAGTGAGTGTGGCCCGTGAGTGAGTGACTGAGTGTGGCCCGTGAGTGAGTGACTGAGTGTGGCCCGTGAGTGAGTGTGGCCCGTGAGTGAGTGAGTGAGTGTGGCCCGTGAGTGAGTGTGGCCCGTGAGTGAGTGTGGCCCGTGAGTGAGTGTGGCCGGTGAGTGAGATAGTGAGTGAGTGTGGTTGTTGAGTGAGTGAGTGAGTGTGTCCCATGATTGAGTGAGTGAGTGTGGCCCGTGAGTGAGTGTGGCCGGTGAGTGAGATAGTGAGTGAGTGTGGTTGTTGAGTGAGTGAGTGAGTGTGTCCCATGATTGAGTGAGTGAATGAGGTCCATGAGTGAGTGAGTGTGGCCGGTGAGTGAGTGGCCGGTGAGTGAGTGAGTGTGGCCGGTGAGTGAGTGTAGCCGGTGAGTGAGTGTGGCCGGAGAGTGAGTGTGGCCGGAGAGTGAGTGTGGCCAGTGAGTGAGTGAGGCCCGTGAGTGAGTGAGTGTGGCCCATGAGTGAGTGAGTGTGGCCCGTGAGTGAGTGACTGAGTGTGGCCCGTGAATGAGTGAGTGTGGCCCGTGAGTGAGTGTGGCCCGTGAGTGAGTGAGTGTGGCCCATGAGTGAATGAGTGTGGCCAGTGAATGAGTGTCGCCAGAGAATGAGTGAATGAGTGAGTGTGGCCCGTGAGTGAGTGAGTGTGGCCCGTGAGTGTGTGAGTCAGTGTGGCCGGTGAGTGTGAGTGAGTGAGTGTGGCAGGTGAGTGTGAGTGAGTGAGTGTGGCCGGTGAGTGAGTGATTCAGTGTGGCCCGTGAATGAGTGTGAGTGTGGCCCGTGAGTGAGTGAGTGTGGCCCGTGAGTGAGTGAGTGTGGCTGGTGAGTGAGTGAGTGAGGCCCATGAGTGAGTGAGTGTGGCCCGTGAGTGAGTGACTGAGTGTGGCCCGTGAGTGAGTGAGTGTGGCCCGTGAGTGAGTGTGGCCCGTGAGTGAGTGAGTGTGGCCGGTGAGTGAGTGTGGCCCATGAGTGAATGAGTGAGTGTGGCCAGTGAATGAGTGTCGCCAGAGAATGAGTGAATGAGTGAGTGTGGCCCGTGAGTGAGTGAGTGTGGCCCGTGAGTGTGTGAGTGAGTGTGGCCGGTGAGTGTGAGTGAGTGTGGCAGGTGAGTGTGAGTGAGTGAGTGTGGCCGGTGAGTGAGTGATTCAGTGTGGCCGGTGAATGAGTGAGTGAGTGTGGCCCGTGAGTGAGTGAGTGAGTGAGTGTGGCCCGTGAGTGAGTGAGTGTGGCCCGTGAGTGAGTGAGTGTGGCCCATGAGTGAGTGAGTGTGGCCCGTGAGTGAGTGAGTGAGTGTGGCCCGTGAGTGAGTGACTGAGTGTGGCCCGTGAGTGAGTGACTGAGTGTGGCCCGTGAGTGAGTGTGGCCCGTGAGTGAGTGAGTGAGTGTGGCCCGTGAGTGAGTGACTGAGTGTGGCCCGTGAGTGAGTGTGGCCCGTGAGTGAGTGTGGCCCGTGAGTGAGTGTGGCCGGTGAGTGAGATAGTGAGTGAGTGTGGTTGTTGAGTGAGTGAGTGAGTGTGTCCCATGATTGAGTGAGTGAGTGTGGCCCGTGAGTGAGTGTGGCCGGTGAGTGAGATAGTGAGTGAGTGTGGTTGTTGAGTGAGTGAGTGAGTGTGTCCCATGATTGAGTGAGTGAATGAGGTCCATGAGTGAGTGAGTGTGGCCGGTGAGTGAGTGGCCGGTGAGTGAGTGAGTGTGGCCGGTGAGTGAGTGTAGCCGGTGAGTGAGTGTGGCCGGAGAGTGAGTGTGGCCGGAGAGTGAGTGTGGCCAGTGAGTGAGTGAGGCCCTGTGAGTGAGTGAGTGTGGCCCATGAGTGAGTGAGTGTGGCCCGTGAGTGAGTGACTGAGTGTGGCCCGTGAATGAGTGAGTGTGGCCCGTGAGTGAGTGTGGCCCGTGAGTGAGTGAGTGTGGCCCATGAGTGAATGAGTGAGTGTGGCCAGTGAATGAGTGTCGCCAGAGAATGAGTGAATGAGTGAGTGTGGCCCGTGAGTGAGTGAGTGTGGCCCGTGAGTGTGTGAGTGAGTGTGGCCGGTGAGTGTGAGTGAGTGAGTGTGGCAGGTGAGTGTGAGTGAGTGAGTGTGGCCGGTGAGTGAGTGATTCAGTGTGGCCCGTGAATGAGTGAGTGAGTGAGTGTGGCCCGTGAGTGAGTGAGTGTGGCCCGTGAGTGAGTGAGTGAGTGAGTGTGGCCCGTGAGTGAGTGAGTGTGGCCTGTGAGTGAGTGAGTGTGGCCCATGAGTGAGTGAGTGTGGCCCGTGAGTGAGTGAGTGAGTGTGGCCCGTGAGTGAGTGACTGAGTGTGGCCCGTGAGTGAGTGTGGCCCGTGAGTGAGTGAGTCTGGCCGGTGAGTGAGTGACTGAGTGTGGCCCGTGAGTGAGTGAGTGTGGCCCGTGAGTGAGTGAGTGTGGCCCGTGAGTGAGTGACTGAGTGTCGCCCGTGAGTGAGTGTGGCCCGTGAGTGAGTGAGTGTGGCCCGTGAGTGAGTGACTGAGTGTGGCCTGTGAGTGAGTGAGTGTGGCCCGTGAGTGAGTGTGGCCGGTGAGTGAGATAGTGAGTGAGTGTGGTTGTTGAGTGAGTGAGTGTGGCCCGTGACTGAGTGAGTGAGTGTGGCCCGTGAATGAGTGAGTGAGTGAGTGTGGCCCGTGAGTGAGTGAGTGTGGCCCGTGAGTGAGTGAGGCCGGTGAGTGAGTGAGTGAGTGTGTCCTGTGAGTGAGTGAGGTCGGTGAGTGAGTGAGTGAGTGTGGCCGGTGAGTGAGTGAGTGAGTGAGGCCCGTTTGAGTGAGTGAGTGTGGCCGGTGAGTAAGTGAGTGAGTGTGGCCGTGTGAGTGAGTGAGTGAGTGTGGCTGGTGAGTGAGTGAGTGAGGCCCATGTGAGTGAGTGTGGCCAGTGAGTGTGGCCCGTGAGTGAGTGTGGCCCATGAGTGAGTGAGTGTGGCCCATGAGTGAGTGAGTGTGGCCGTTGAGTGAGTGAGTGTGGCCGGTGAGTGAGTGTGGCCGGTGAGTGAGTGTGGCCGGTGAGTGAGTGAGTGAGTGAGTGAGTGTGGCTGGTGAGTGAGTGAGTGTGGCCGGTGAGTGAGTGTGGCCTGTGAGTGGGTGAGTGAGTGTGGCCCGTGAGTGAGTGAGTGTGGCCCGTGAGTGAGTGAGTGTGGCCCATGAGTGAGTGAGTGTGGCCCGGTGAGTGAGTGAGTGAGTGTGGCCCGTGAGTGAGTGACTGAGTGTGGCCCGTGAGTGAGTGTGGCCCGTGAGTGAGTGAGTCTGGCCGGTGAGTGAGTGACTGAGTGTGGCCCGGAGTGAGTGAGTGTGGCCCGTGAGTGAGTGAGTGTGGCCCGTGAGTGAGTGACTGAGTGTCGCCCGTGAGTGAGTGTGGCCCGTGAGTGAGTGAGTGTGGCCCGTGAGTGAGTGACTGAGTGTGGCCTGTGAGTGAGTGAGTGTGGCCCGTGAGTGAGTGTGGCCGGTGAGTGAGATAGTGAGTGAGTGTGGTTGTTGAGTGAGTGAGTGTGGCCCGTGAGTGAGTGAGTGAGTGTGGCCCGTGAATGAGTGAGTGAGTGAGTGTGGCCCGTGAGTGAGTGAGTGTGGCCCGTGAGTGAGTGAGGCCGGTGAGTGAGTGAGTGAGTGTGTCCTGTGAGTGAGTGAGGTCGGTGAGTGAGTGAGTGAGTGTGGCCCGTGAGTGTGTGAGTGAGTGTGCCGGTGAGTGTGAGTGAGTGAGTGTGGCAGGTGAGTGTGAGTGAGTGAGTGTGGCCGGTGAGTGAGTGATTCAGTGTGGCCGTGAATGAGTGAGTGAGTGAGTGTGGCCCGTGAGTGAGTGAGTGTGGCCCGTGAGTGAGTGAGTGAGTGAGTGTGGCCCGTGAGTGAGTGAGTGTGGCCTGTGAGTGAGTGTGGCCCATGAGTGAGTGAGTGTGGCCCGTGAGTGAGTGAGTGAGTGTGGCCCGTGAGTGAGTGACTGAGTGTGGCCCGTGAGTGAGTGTGGCCCGTGAGTGAGTGAGTCTGGCCGGTGAGTGAGTGACTGAGTGTGGCCCGTGAGTGAGTGAGTGTGGCCCGTGAGTGAGTGAGTGTGGCCCGTGAGTGAGTGACTGAGTGTCGCCCGTGAGTGAGTGTGGCCCGTGAGTGAGTGAGTGTGGCCGTGAGTGAGTGACTGAGTGTGGCCTGTGAGTGAGTGAGTGTGGCCCGTGAGTGAGTGTGGCCGGTGAGTGAGATAGTGAGTGAGTGTGGTTGTTGAGTGAGTGAGTGTGGCCCGTGACTGAGTGAGTGAGTGTGGCCCGTGAATGAGTGAGTGAGTGAGTGTGGCCCGTGAGTGAGTGAGTGTGGCCCGTGAGTGAGTGAGGCCGGTGAGTGAGTGAGTGAGTGTGTCCTGTGAGTGAGTGAGGTCGGTGAGTGAGTGAGTGAGTGTGGCCGGTGAGTGAGTGAGTGAGTGAGGCCCGTTTGAGTGAGTGAGTGTGGCCGGTGAGTAAGTGAGTGAGTGTGGCCGGTGAGTGAGTGAGTGAGTGTGGCTGGTGAGTGAGTGAGTGAGGCCCATGTGAGTGAGTGTGGCCAGTGAGTGTGGCCCGTGAGTGAGTGTGGCCCATGAGTGAGTGAGTGTGGCCCATGAGTGAGTGAGTGTGGCCGTTGAGTGAGTGAGTGTGGCCGGTGAGTGAGTGTGGCCGGTGAGTGAGTGTGGCCGGTGAGTGAGTGAGTGAGTGAGTGAGTGTGGCTGGTGAGTGAGTGAGTGTGGCCGGTGAGTGAGTGTGGCCTGTGAGTGGGTGAGTGAGTGTGGCCCGTGAGTGAGTGAGTGTGGCCCGTGAGTGAGTGAGTGTGGCCCATGAGTGAGTGAGTGTGGCCCGTGAGTGAGTGAGTGAGTGTGGCCCGTGAGTGAGTGACTGAGTGTGGCCCGTGAGTGAGTGTGGCCCGTGAGTGAGTGAGTCTGGCCGGTGAGTGAGTGACTGAGTGTGGCCCGTGAGTGAGTGAGTGTGGCCCGTGAGTGAGTGAGTGTGGCCCGTGAGTGAGTGACTGAGTGTCGCCCGTGAGTGAGTGTGGCCCGTGAGTGAGTGAGTGTGGCCCGTGAGTGAGTGACTGAGTGTGGCCTGTGAGTGAGTGAGTGTGGCCCGTGAGTGAGTGTGGCCGGTGAGTGAGATAGTGAGTGAGTGTGGTTGTTGAGTGAGTGAGTGTGGCCCGTGAGTGAGTGAGTGAGTGTGGCCCGTGAATGAGTGAGTGAGTGAGTGTGGCCCGTGAGTGAGTGAGTGTGGCCCGTGAGTGAGTGAGGCCGGTGAGTGAGTGAGCCGGTGAGTGAGTGAGTGAGTGTGTCCTGTGAGTGAGTGAGGTCGGTGAGTGAGTGAGTGAGTGTGGCCGGTGAGTGAGTGAGTGAGTGAGGCCCGTTTGAGTGAGTGAGTGTGGCCGGTGAGTAAGTGAGTGAGTGTGGCCGGTGAGTGAGTGAGTGAGTGTGGCTGGTGAGTGAGTGAGTGAGGCCCATGTGAGTGAGTGTGGCCAGTGAGTGTGGCCCGTGAGTGAGTGTGGCCCATGAGTGAGTGAGTGTGGCCCATGAGTGAGTGAGTGTGGCCGTTGAGTGAGTGAGTGTGGCCGGTGAGTGAGTGTGGCGGTGAGTGAGTGTGGCCGGTGAGTGAGTGAGTGAGTGAGTGAGTGTGGCTGGTGAGTGAGTGAGTGTGGCCGGTGAGTGAGTGTGGCCTGTGAGTGGGTGAGTGAGTGTGGCCCGTGAGTGAGTGAGTGTGGCCCGTGAGTGAGTGAGTGTGGCCCATGAGTGAGTGAGTGGCCCGTGAGTGAGTGAGTGAGTGTGGCCCGTGAGTGAGTGACTGAGTGTGGCCCGTGAGTGAGTGAGTGTGGCCAGTGAGTGAGTGACTGAGTGTGGCCCGTGAGTGAGTGTGGCCCGTGAGTGAGTGAGTGAGTGTGGCCGGTGAGTGTGGCCGGTGGGTGAGTGAGTGCGGCCGGTGAGTGAGTGAGTGTGGCTGGTGAGTGAGTGTGGCCGGTGTGTGTGAGTGTGTGAGTGTGGCCCGTGAGTGTGTGGCCGGTGAGTGAGTGAGTGTGGCTGGTGTGTGTGAGTGAGTGTGGCCTGTGAGTGAATGAGTGTGGCCGGCGAATGAGTGAGTGTGGCCAGTGAGTGAGTGTGGCCAGTGAATGAGTGAGTGTGGCCGGTGAGTGAGTGAGTGTGTGTGTGGCCGATGAGTGAATGAGTGTGGCCTGTGAGTGAGTGAGTGAGTGTGTCCTGTGATTGAGTGAGTGAGTGTGGTCGGTGAGTGAGTGAGTGTGGCCGGTGAGTGAGTGAGTGTGGCCGGTGAGTGAGTGAGTGAGTGTGGCCTGTGAGTGAGTGAGTGTGTCCTGTGATTGAGTGAGTGCGGTCGATGAGTGAGTGAGTGTGGCCGGTGAGTGAGTCAGTGTGGCTGGTGAGTGAGTGAGTGTGGCCCGTGAGTGAGTGAGTTTGGCCCGTGAGTGAGTGTGGCTCGTGAGTGAGTGTGGCCCGTGAGTGAGTGAGTGTGGCCCGTGAGTGAGTGAGTGTGGCCGGTGAGTGAATGAGTGAGTGTGGCCAGTGAGTGAGTGAGGCCAGAGAATGAGTGAATGAGTGAGTGTGGCCCGTGAGTGAGTGAGTGTGGCCCGTGAGTGTGTGAGTGAGTGTGGCCGGTGAGTGTGAGTGTGAGTGTGGCAGGTGAGTGTGAGTGAGTGAGTGTGGCCGGTGAGTGAGTGATTCAGTGTGGCCCGTGAATGAGTGAGTGTGGCCTGTGAGTGAGTGAGTGAGTGAGTGAGTGTGGCCCGTGAGTGAGTGAGTGTGGCTGGTGAGTGAGTGAGTGAGGCCCGTGAGTGAGTGAGTGTGGCCCATGAGTGAGTGAGTGTGGCCCGTGAGTGAGTGGCTGAGTGTGGCCCGTGAGTGAGTGAGTGTGGCCCGTGAGTGAGTGTGGCCCGTGAGTGAGTGTGGCCCGTGAGTGAGTGAGTGTGGCCGGTGAGTGAGTGTGGCCCATGAGTGAATGAGTGAGTGTGGCCAGTGAATGAGTGTCGCCAGAGAATGAGTGAATGAGTGAGTGTGGCCCGTGAGTGTGGCCCATGAGTGAATGAGTGAGTGTGGCCAGAGAATGAGTGAATGAGTGAGTGTGGCCCATGAGTGAGTGAGAGTGGCCCGTGAGTGTGTGAGTGAGTGTGGCCAGTGAGTGTGAGTGAGTGTGGCAGGTGAGTGTGAGTGAGTGTGGCCGGTGAGTGAGTGATTCAGTGTGGCCCGTGAATGAGTGAGTGAGTGTGGCCCGTGAGTGAGTGAGTGAGTGAGTGAGTGTGGCCCGTGAGTGAGTGTGGCCCGTGAGTGAGTGAGTGAGTGTGGCCGTTGAGTGAGTGAGTGTGGCCGGTGAGTGAGTGAGTGAGTGTGGCCGGTGAGTGAGTGAGTGTGGCCGGTGAGTGAGTGAGTGAGTGTGGCCGGTGAGTGTGTGGCCTGTGAGTGGGTGAGTGAGTGTGGCCCGTGAGTGAGTGTGAGTGTGGGCAGTGAGTGAGTGAGTGAGTGTGGCCGGTGTGTGAGTGAGTGAGGCCGGTGTGTGAGTGAGTGAGTGAATGTGGCTGGTGGTTGAGTGAGTGTGGCCGGTGAGTGAGTGAGTGAGTGAGTGTGGCCGGTGAGTGAGCGTGGCCGGTGAGTGAGTGGGTGAGTGTGGCCGGTGAATGAGTGTGGCCGGTGAGTGAGTGAGTGCGGCCAGTGAGTGAGTGTGGTCGATGAGTGAGTGAGTGTGGCCGGTGAGTGAGTCAGTGTGGCCGGTGAGTGAGTGAGTGTGGCCGGTGTGTGAATGAGTGAGTGAGTGTGGCCCGTGAGTGAGTGAATGTGGTCCATGAGTGAGTGAGTGTGGCCGGTGAGTGAGTGAGTGGCCGGTGAGTGAGTGTGGCTGGTGAGTGAGTGTGGCCGGTGAGTGAGTGTGGCCAGTGAGTGAGTGAGTGTGGCCAGTGAGTGAGTGAGGCCCGTGAGTGAGTGAGTGTGGCCCATGATTGAGTGAGTGTGGCCCGTGAGTGAGTGACTGAGTGTGGCCCGTGAGTGAGTGAGTGTGGCCCGTGTGTGAGTGAGTGAGTGAGTGTGGCCCGTGAGTGAGTGAGTGTGGCCCGTGAGTGTGTGAGTGAGTGTGGCCGGTGAGTGTGAGTGTGAGTGTGGCAGGTGAGTGTGAGTGAGTGAGGCCGGTGAGTGAGTGATTCAGTGTGGCCCGTGAATGAGTGAGTGAGTGTGGCCCGTGAGTGAGTGAGTGTGGCCCGTGAGTGAGTGAGTGTGGCCCATGAGTGAGTGAGTGTGGCCCATGAGTGAGTGAGTGTGGCCCGTGAGTGAGTGAGTGAGTGTGGCCCGTGAGTGAGTGACTGAGTGTGGCCCGTGAGTGAGTGTGGCCCGTGAGTGAGTGAGTGTGGCCAGTGAGTGAGTGACTGAGTGTGGCCCGTGAGTGAGTGTGGCCCGTGAGTGAGTGAGTGAGTGTGGCCCGTGAGTGAGTGAGGCCCGTGAGTGAGTGAGTGTGGCCCGTGAGTGAGTGAGTGTGGCCCGTGAGTGAGTGACTGAGTGTGGCCCGTGAGTGAGTGAGTGTGGCCCGTGAGTGAGTGTGGCCGGTGAGTGAGTGAGTGAGTGTGGCCCGTGAGTGAGTGTGGTCGATGAGTGAGTGAGTGTGGCCGGTGAGTGAGTCAGTGTGGCCGGTGAGTGAGTGAGTGTGGCCGGTGTGTGAGTGAGTGAGTGAGTGTGGCCCGTGTGTGAGTGAGTGAGTGAGGCCCGTGAGTGAGTGAGTGTGGCCCGTGAGTGAGTGAGTGAGGTCCATGAGTGAGTGAGTGTGGCCGGTGAGTGAGTGAGTGGCCGGTGAGTGAGTGAGTGTGGCTGGTGAGTGAGTGAGTGACAGAGTGTGGCCGGTGAGTGAGTCAGTGTGGCCGGTGAGTGAGTGAGTGTGGCCGGTGTGTGAGTGAGTGAGTGAGTGTGGCCCGTGTGTGAGTGAGTGAGTGAGGCCCGTGAGTGAGTGAGTGTGGCCCATGAGTGAGTGAGTGTGGCCCGTGAGTGAGTGACTGAGTGTGGCCCGTGAGTGAGTGAGTGTGGCCCGTGAGTGAGTGTGGCCCGTGAGTGAGTGTGGCCGGTGAGTGAGTGTGGCCCATGAGTGAATGAGTGAGTGTGGCCAGTGAATGAGTGTCGCCAGAGAATGAGTGAATGAGTGAGTGTGGCCCGTGAGTGAGTGAGTGTGGCCCGTGAGTGTGTGAGTGAGTGTGGCCGGTGAGTGTGAGTGAGTGAGTGTGGCAGGTGAGTGTGAGTGAGTGAGTGTGGCCGGTGAGTGAGTGATTCAGTGTGGCCCGTGAATGAGTGTGAGTGTGGCCCGTGAGTGAGTGAGTGAGTGTGGCCCGTGAGTGAGTTAGTGTGGCCCGTGACAGAGTGAGTGTGGCCCATGAGTGAGTGAGTGTGGCCCGTGAGTGAGTGAGTGAGTGTGGCCCGTGAGTGAGTGACTGAGTGTGGCCCGTGAGTGAGTGAGTGTGGCCCGTGAGTGAGTGAGTGTGGCCGGTGAGTGAGTGAGTGTGGCCCATGAGTGAATGAGTGAGTGTGGCCAGTGAGTGTGGCCAGAGAATGAGTGAATGAGTGAGTGTGGCCCGTGAGTGAGTGAGGCCCGTGAGTGTGTGAGTGAGTGTGGCCGGTGAGTGTGAGTGAGTGAGTGTGGCCCGTGAGTGAGTGAGTGTGGCCCGTGAGTGAGTGAGGCCGGTGAGTGAGTGAGTGAGTGTGTCCTGTGAGTGAGTGAGGTCGGTGAGTGAGTGTGGCCGGTGAGTGAGTGAGTGAGTGAGGCCCGTTTGAGTGAGTGAGTGTGGCCGGTAAGTGAGTGTGGCCGGTGAGTGAGTGAGTGAGTGTGGCTGGTGAGTGAGTGAGGCCCATGTGAGTGTGGCCAGTGAGTGTGGCCCGTGAGTGAGTGAGTGTGGCCCGTGAGTGAGTGAGTGTGGCCCATGAGTGAGTGCGGCCGGTGAGTGAGTGAGTGTGGCCGGTGAATGAGTGTGGCCGGTGAGTGAGTGAGTGTGGTCGGTGAGTGAGTGAGTGTGGCCGGTGAGTGAGTGTGGCCAGTGAGTGAGTGAGTGTGTGGCCGGTGAGTGGAAGGTGAGTGAGTGTGGCCGGTGGGTGAGTGAGTGCGGCCGGTGAGTGAGTGAGTGTGGCTGGTGAGTGAGTGAGTGTGGCCGGTGTGTGTGAGTGTGTGAGTGTGGCCCGTGAGTGTGTGGCCGGTGAGTGAGTGTGGCTGGTGTGTGTGAGTGAGTGTGGCCTGTGAGTGAATGGGTGTGGCCGGCGAATGAGTGAGTGTGGCCAGTGAGTGAGTGTGGCCAGTGAATGAGTGAGTGTGGCCGGTGAGTGAGTGAGTGTGTGTGTGGCCGATGAGTGAATGAGTGTGGCCTGTGAGTGAGTGAGTGAGTGTGTCCTGTGATTGAGTGAGTGAGTGTGGTCGGTGAGTGAGTGAGTGTGGCCGGTGAGTGAGTGAGTGTGGCCGGTGAGTGAGTGAGTGAGTGTGGCCTGTGAGTGAGTGAGTGTGTCCTGTGATTGAGTGAGTGCGGTCGATGAGTGAGTGAGTGTGGCCGGTGAGTGAGTCAGTGTGGCTGGTGAGTGAGTGAGTGTGGCCCGTGAGTGAGTGTGGCCCGTGAGTGAGTGTGGCCCGTGAGTGAGTGAGTGTGGCCGGTGAGTGAGTGTGGCCCATGAGTGAATGAGTGAGTGTGGCCAGTGAGTGAGTGTGGCCAGAGAATGAGTGAATGAGTGAGTGTGGCCCGTGAGTGAGTGAGTGTGGCCCGTGAGTGTGTGAGTGAGTGTGGCCGGTGAGTGTGAGTGTGAGTGTGGCAGGTGAGTGTGAGTGAGTGAGTGTGGCCGGTGAGTGAGTGATTCAGTGTGGCCCGTGAATGAGTGAGTGAGTGAGTGTGGCCTGTGAGTGAGTGAGTGAGTGAGTGTGGCCCGTGAGTGAGTGAGTGTGGCTGGTGAGTGAGTGAGTGAGGCCCGTGAGTGAGTGAGTGTGGCCCATGAGTGAGTGAGTGTGGCCCGTGAGTGAGTGAGTGAGTGTGGCCCGTGAGTGAGTGACTGAGTGTGGCCCGTGAGTGAGTGAGTGTGGCCCGTGAGTGAGTGAGTGTGGCCGGTGAGTGAGTGTGGCCCATGAGTGAATGAGTGTGGCCAGTGAGTGAGTGTGGCCAGAGAATGTGAATGAGTGAGTGTGGCCCGTGAGTGAGTGAGGCCCGTGAGTGTGAGTGAGTGTGAGTGAGTGAGTGTGGCAGGTGAGTGTGAGTGAGTGAGTGTGGCCGGTGAGCGAGTGATTCAGTGTGGCCCGTGAATGAGTGAGTGAGTGAGTGTGGCCCGTGAGTGAGTGAGTGAGTGAGTGAGTGAGTGAGTGTGGCCCGTGAATGAGTGAGTGTGGCCCGTGAGTGAGTGATTGTGGCCGTTGAGTGAGTGAGTGTGGCCGGTGAGTGAGTGAGTGTGGCCGGTGAGTGAGTGAGTGTGGCCTGTGAGTGAGTGTGTCCTGTGATTGAGTGAGTGTGGTCGATGAGTGAGTGAGTGCGGCCGGTGAGTGAGTCAGTGTGGCCGGTGAGTGAGTGTGGCCGGTGTGTGAGTGAGTGAGTGTGGCCCGTGTGTGAGTGAGTGAGTGAGGCCCGTGAGTGAGTGTGGCCCGTGAGTGAGTGAGTGAGGTCCATGAGTGAGTGAGTGTGGCCGGTGAGTGAGTGAGTGGCCGGTGAGTGAGTGAGTGTGGCTGGTGAGTGAGTGAGTGACTGAGTGTGGCCGGTGAGTGAGTGAGTATGGCCGGTGAGTGAGAGAGTGTGGCCCGTGAGTGAGTGTGGCCCGTGAGTGAGGGAGTGTGGCCCGTGAGTGAGTGAGTGTGGCCGGTGAGTGAGTGTGGCCCATGAGTGAATGAGTGAGTGTGGCCAGTGAGTGAGTGTGGCCAGAGAATGAGTGAATGAGTGAGTGTGGCCCGTGAGTGAGTGAGAGTGGCCCGTGAGTGTGTGAGTGAGTGTGGCCGGTGAGTGTGAGTGAGTGTGGCAGGTGAGTGTGAGTGAGTGAGTGTGGCCGGTGAGTGAGTGATTCAGTGTGGCCCGTGAATGAGTGAGTGAGTGTGGCCCGTGAGTGAGTGAGTGAGTGAGTGAGTGTGGCCCGTGAGTGAGTGTGGCCCGTGAGTGAGTGAGTGAGTGTGGCCGTTGAGTGAGTGTGGCCGGTGAGTGAGTGAGGGAGTGTGGCCGGTGAGTGAGTGAGTGTGGCCGGTGAGTGAGTGAGTGAGTGTGGCCGGTGAGTGTGTGGCCTGTGAGTGGGTGAGTGACTGTGGCCCGTGAGTGAGTGTGAGTGTGGGCAGTGAGTGAGTGAGTGAGTGTGGCCGGTGAGTGAGTCAGTGTGGCCGGTGAGTGAGTGAGTGTGGCCGGTGTGTGAATGAGTGAGTGAGTGTGGCCCGTGTGTGAGTGAGTGAATGAGGCCAGCGAGTGGAGTGAGTGAGTGTGGCCCGTGAGTGAGTGAATGTGGTCCATGAGTGAGTGTGGCCGGTGAGTGAGTGAGTGGCCGGTGAGTGAGTGTGGCTGGTGAGTGAGTGTGGCCGGTGAGTGAGTGTGGCCAGTGAGTGAGTGAGTGTGGCCAGTGAGTGAGTGAGGCCCGTGAGTGAGTGAGTGTGGCCCATGAGTGAGTGAGTGTGGCCCGTGAGTGAGTGACTGAGTGTGGCCCGTGAGTGAGTGAGTGTGGCCCGTGTGTGAGTGAGTGAGTGAGTGTGGCCCGTGAGTGAGTGAGTGTGGCCCGTGAGTGTGTGAGTGAGTGTGGCCGGTGAGTGTGAGTGTGAGTGTGGCAGGTGAGTGTGAGTGAGTGAGTGTGGCCGGTGAGTGAGTGATTCAGTGTGGCCCGTGAATGAGTGAGTGAGTGAGTGTGGCCTGTGAGTGAGTGAGTGAGTGAGTGTGGCTCGTGAGTGAGTGAGTGTGGCTGGTGAGTGAGTGAG
>JAXLNO010002918.1:0-59437 GCA_038087875.1 Malacoraja senta | reverse complement strand
CCTCCCCTTCCCAGCTCTCCCACAGCCTACTGTCTCCGCCTCTTCCTTTCTTCTTCCCGACCACCCACCTCCACATCAGTCTGAAGAAGGGTCTCGACCAGAAACGTCACCTATTCCTTCGCTCCATAGATGCTGCCTCACCCGCTGAGTTTCACCAGCATTTTTGTCCACCTTCCGTCCCACTGTTTCTCCTCGGTAAATACAGAGGAGAAATATTCATTGAGGACCTTGCCCATTTCCTGTAGCTTCACACAGATGTGACTGCTTTGATTCCTGAGAGGTCCCACTCTCTCTGGTTACCCTTTTCCCCCTTATGCATTTATAAAATCTTTTGGGATTGTTGCTACCCACCAGAGCTATCTCCTGGCCCCTTTTTGCCCTTCTGATCACCTTTTTCAGTTTACTCCTTAGTTCCCGAAACTCCTCCAGGGATGCACTTGATCCCAGCTGCCTATACCCGTCCCATGCATCCTTCTTGTTTTTGACCAACGTCTCAATTTCCCTCGTCAGCCAAGCTTCCTTACGTTTGCCTGCTTTGGCCTTCACTCTAACGGGGACGTACATATCCTGAGCTTTCGTCAGCACACTTAAAAACATCCCACTTGGCCCATGTTTCTTTCCCCTCTAATAACCTGCTCCAGTCAACTTGTGAGACTTTCTCTCATACCCTCAAAGTTGGCCTTACCACAGTTGTGTATTTGAACACGTGGACCCTCTCCGTCCTTATCCATAACTATCTTAAACCTAATTCAACTGTGGTCAGTGGACCCAAAAGGATCCTCCACACACACTTCATTAACCTGCCTTCCCAATTTCCAAATACTAGATCCAGTTTTGCCCTCTCACGTGTGGGGGCCTCTACATACTGTTTAAGAAAACTCTCCTGAACACTTTTGAGGAATTGCACCCCATTTAAATCCTTCACGCTATGATTTTCCCAGTATATTGGGAAAGTTAAAATCCCCTACTACAACATCCTTATTTGACCTCCAGCTGTCTGCAATCTCCTGGCACATTTGTTCTTCTAATTCCCGTTGACTATTCGGGCGTCTGTAGTACACCCCCAACAAGGCAATCATCCCTTTCTTGTTCCTCAGCTCCACCCATATAGCCTCACTAGACAAACCGTCCGTAATGTCTCCTCCTCTTTTTCCCTCACCCCTGTCTGCCCTGAAGCTCCTGTACCACGGAACATTGAGCTGCCAGTCCTGCCCCTCCCTTTACCAGGTTTCAGTCATGGCTACAAGGTCCCAGTCGCTCGTACCTATCCATGCCATAAGCTCATCTGCCTTACCCGTCAGGCCCCCTTTACGTGCAGTTTAAACCAACTCCTCGTTCTCTGCCTTTCACCTGCCTATTCTGTCCACTAACCTTCCACACACCACACTCCATACCAACTTCTAGCCTCTCACGTGTCTCTGTCCTGTACAAGATTCCCCCCCCCCCCCCCTTCTAGGGACAATTTACAATTAAACTAAGCCAATCAACCTACAAACCTGTACGTCTTTGGAGTGTGGGAGGAAACCGGAGGTACCGGGAAAAACCCACTCAGGTCATTGGGAGAACGCACAAACTGTGAACAGACAGCACCCGTAGTCAGGATGGAATCTGGGTCTCTGCCGCTGTAAGCGTTGTAAGGCATTGTCGGGTACAGTGAGTGTGGGCTGTTCCATGTTGGGTTTATGTAATGTACCTAGACTTTCAGAAAGCATTTGATAAGGTCCCACATAGGAGAATGGTGGGCAAAAGTAGGGCACATAGTATTGGGGGTAGAGTGCTGACATGGATAGAAAATTGGTTGGCAGACAGGAAACAAAGAGTAGGGATTAAAGGGTCCCTTTCAGAATGACAGGCAGTGAGTAGTCGGGTACCGCAAGGCTCGGTGCTGGGAACGCAGCTAGTTACAATATACATCAATGATTTGGATGCAGGGATTCAAAGTAACATTAGCAAATTTGCAGTGTGAACTGTGAGAAGGATGCTATGAGAATGCAGGTTGACAGGTTGGGGGAGTGGGCAGATGCATGGCAGATGAAGTTTAATGTGGATAAATGTGAGGTTATCTGCTTTGGTAGCAAAAACAGGAAGGCATGTTACTATCTAAATGGCGTCAAGTTGGGAAAAGGGGAAGTACAACGGGATCTGGGGGTCCTTGTTCATCGGTCAATGAAAGTAAGCATGCAGGTACAGCAGGCAGTGAATGGACCGAATGGCATGTTGGCCTCTATAACAAGAGGAATCGAATAGATAGATAGATAGATAGATATGCCTTTATTGTCATTCAGACCGAAGTCTGGACGAAATTGCAGCAGTCATACATATAATACAATAAAAACAACAATAAACACATATTAACATCCACCACAGTGAGTCCACCCAGCATCTCCTCACTGTGATGGAGGCAAAAGTCTTAGGTCCGCAGTCTCTTCCCTCTTCTCCCTCTGCGCTGAGGCGATACCCCCCGGGCGATGTTATAAATCAGTCCCGCGGCTCAAACACCGCGGCCCGGGGTGGTCGAAGCTGCCGCCCACCAGTCCTGCAGACGCAGCCGCTGGCCCGCGGCCGAACCCCGGACTCAGGCCACCACCGCCAGAACACCGTCCCAGCCACCCATACGTGAGTACCGTGCCGTGTTCAGCCTCGGGCTGGGCCGCTCCGACATGGGCGCCGAACCTCCCCCGAGCTGGGCCGCCCCGACATGGGCGTCGCTTCTTCCCCGGGCCGGCCGCCCCGACCTGCGCGTCGCTTCTCCCTCTGGCCGGGCTGCCCCGACTTGGGCGCCGAACCTCCCTCGGGCTGCGAGCGCCGCACCTCCCTGAGCTCGGCCGCTCCAACGGGAGCCTCGTTCCACCCTTGGGCTGGCCGCCCTCACGAGAGCGCGACAACCTCTCACGGGAGCACTGTTCCAGCCCTGAGCCGGACCACCCTCACGGGAGCAAGCTCAGGGCGAGTCCTGACGGGCTCTGCCTCCGGAGCCTCGAGGTCGCCACCTCCATTAGGACTCAGCGCAGACGGAGGCAGAGAAGGGAATACGACAATAAAGTCGCATTCCCCCGCAGGGAGAGACTGCAAACCCCGTTTCAACCCCCCACCCCACCAAAACACAAACTAAAAACCAAACACTAGACTAACCAGAAACAAAATAAACAACACAAAAAACACAAACAAACGAATATAGCAGCAAAGAGGTCATTCTGCAGTTGTACAGAGCCCTCGTGAGACCACACCTGGAGTATTGTGTGCAGTTTTGGTCCCCTAATTTGAGGAAGGACATTCTTGCTATTGAGGGAGTGCAATGTAGGTTCACCAGGTTAATTCCCGGGATGGCGGGACTGTTGTATGCTGAGAGAATGGAGCAGCTGGGCTTGTACACTCTGGAGATTAGAAGGATGAGAGGGAATCTTATTGAAACATATAAGATTGTTAAGGGTTTGGACTCGCTAGAGGCAGGAAACATGTTCCCGATGTTGGGGGAGTCCAGAACCAGGGCCACAGTTTAAGAATAAGGGGTAAGCCATTTAGAACGAATAAGAGGAAACACCTTTTCTCATAGAGAGTGGTTAGTCTGTGGAATTCTCTGCCTCAGAGGGCGGTGGAGGCAGGTTCTCTGGATACTTTCAAGAGAGAGCTAGATAGGGCTCTTAAAGATAGCGGAGTCAGGGGATATGGGGAGAAGGCAGGAACGGGGTACTGATTGGGGATGATCAGCCATGATCACATTGAATGGAAGGAAGGGCCGAATGACCTACTCCTGCACCTATTGTCTATTGTTGGGGGTTCAGTGTGACTGGGTGTCCTGTGGGAGGCTGTGTTCAGTACAGAGGTGGGGAGGAGATGGAGGAGGCAGAGGGGATGGGTGACTTTGCTTCAGTTGACCAGGTGGAGGAAGGGAATCTGTGGATCCCCGGAGCACGTACCTGGACAGAGTTAAGACATTGATCAAGGATATGGCCGTTGTTAACTGGTACCAGGCTGTGCCCAACCACCAGTACACCAGGGGCAGAGCTTTTTCTGAAAGAGACAGCAACACAACATTAGACAACGTTGGGCCCGATGCTTCCCATCAGTGGAAGCGGAGAGAGCTCAGACTCTCCAACACAGAACCCACTGATACTGTGGAACCACGTCAGGCTGAGAGACCTTCTCCCCTGCAAGGACCACCACAGAAAGTCCACCGCAAGGTGGTGGCAGGAGAACCCAGGGGAGCTGTATGGAACCCGAGAAAAAATAGGTCGCAGGGATATCAACGGGACAATAGCACTGATGGCGGTACTGCAGAGGCCACGACGGGCCGAATGGCCTCCTTTTGTATCCAGACTAAATAAACAGGAGATTGTCAATGACACTTCCACCGAGCAGGGAGTATCACCTTTCAACACAGACAGATTGCCTGGTTGTGGATGGATAGCTGCCCCCTCTGTCCCAGTCAATCTTATCCCACAACCAACATGGGCAAAGATAGACACAAAAAGCTGGAGTAGCTCAGCAGGACAGGCAGCATCTCTGGAGAAAGGCAATAGGTGACGTTTCGGGTCGAGACCCTTCTTCAGACTGAGAGTCAGGGGAAAGGGAAACAAGCGATATAGACGGTGATGTAGAGAGATATGGAACAAATGAATGAACGATATGCAAAAAAGTAACGATGATGAAGGAAAGGGTCCATTGTTGGTTGGCTGTGGGCTCGGTGTTAACGAATTATACAGACAATGAAACTCACCAGGACGACAGTGAAACTAGTACAATGACTAAGGAGGGGGAGGGACAGAGAGAGAGGGTTACTTGAAGTTAGAGAAATCTAGATTTATTGAACGTGGGCACGTCTGCTGATCACCACAATGCTGTGTGCGAGCTTGGCCACGGGCCACCACCTTTCACTACATTTCAAATGTGTCCTCGGTGCCACACAGCTGGGGAAATCTAAAGGAGATCCTATTCTTTCATCACCCCAGTGACCCTGGGACACAAACCAGGCCTCCCTTAGGTGTTACAACATGACTTCAGTCGGGATCGAGTAACCGAGCATTGACAGTCAGTCGTCTCTTGACTCTATGGTCCTCTGGGGAACTCACCACTCATCTCAGTGAGTGACCCAGTCAGGCTCAGGAAACACACTGGAGTACCAAGCTGGAAGGCGGCTTCCTCCCGCACTGACTGTGGGCCTAGGCTGCACGAACAACAGAGCACTGGGGACCAGGCCTTGTGCAATCCCTGGGAGTTTAAGGAGGGAGCAGCGGGCTATACCTCACCACTGGGTGTACACACATTTGGACACTACTGATGCATCTGTAAGGATTACATTTTTTGACTTTTCAAGCGCCTTCAACACAATTCAGCCCCGATTGCTAGGGGAGAAGATGGAGAAGATGAAAGTGGATCCATCACTGGTACTGTGGTGTTTGGATTACCTTTCCCTCAGACCACAGTACGTGCGCCTACAGAACAACAATGTCTCAAGCACCATCTTGAGCAGCACAGGGGCTCACAAGGAACTGTGCTGGCTCCATTCCTGTTTACCATCTACACAGCGGATCTCCGATATAACACCAACAGCTGCTTTTTGAAGAAGTTTTCGGATGACACAGCTGTTGTCGGCCTCATTAAAGGGGGCAATGAGGAGTACAGACATAATAAGTAACTTTGTGGAGTGGAGTGCACTCAATAACCTCCGTCTTAACACCACAAAAACCAAGGAGATAGTTGAGGACTTCAGGAGGGGGAGGAGGAAGACTCAAGCAACACCAATCACCATTAGGGGCACTGAGGTGGAGGTGGTCGCTAACCACAGGTACCTTGGTGTGCAGCTTGACAGGGAGCTGGACTGGAAGTGTCATATGGAGGCGGTGTACAGGAAGGGACAAAGCCGACTGTATTTTTTAAGGAGGCTGAGGGCATTTAACATCTGCCAACCCCTACTGTGCAGTGTCTACCATTCAGTGGTGGCCAGTGCTCTGTTTTTTGCGGTGGCCTGTTGGGGAGATGGCGCTCGCATAGCGGACAAAAACAGACTGGACAAACTGATCAGGAAGGCCGGCTCAGTGGTCGGGGCTGAGCAACGAACGGTCCAGGAGGTGGCAGAGGCCAGAACTCTGAAAAAACTGGGTTCTATAGTGACCAACCCCACTCACCCACTCCATGCCCTGAAGGTGATCAAGAGCAGCAGCTTCAGTCAGAGACTGATTGCACCAATGTGCAAAACGGAGAGACATAGGAAGTCCTGTTTACCAGCTGCGATAAGGTTATATAATGCGCATAAATAACTGCACTTTTTAAAAATTAATTGTATTTTAACTTGTATTTTAACTTGTTAAGTATGGAAGCTATTTGTGGTGTTATGTCTGTCTTGAAGCTGTCGTGGCATTGTAATTTCCTGCAAAGGATTATTAAAGGTATAATAAGTATCAGCAGGGCACTGTTTGACTGGAGCAGAGTTTTGGGGCCATGGACCACAGAAGAGGGAAGTTTAGTAATGCAGTTACCTGGAGACAGCAGCGAGATCCAGCTCCAGCAAGGGGAGAGACCGATTCAGAGTACGCCAAAGCTGGAGGGTGGGAAAGAAGAGCAAGTTGTCAACAACGCAAACTTCTCTCTCAAGGTTTACAATGTTCAAAGGGCCACGTGGCCCAATGTTTGTGCTGCTGTTCACAAAAGCACCATGCAACTGATCCGCCCACGGCTCAACTGTTAGTGTGCAGGGATCGCTGATCGGTGCTGACTTGGTGGGCCGAAGGGCCTGTTTCCATGCTGTATCTCTAAACTAAACTAAAGGAAGGATGTCAAAAGCCTAAGATAGACACAAAGTTCTGGAGTAACTCAGCGGGTCAGGCAGCATCTCTGTCTGAAAAAGGATGGGTGACGTTTTGGGTCGGGACCCTTCTTCAGACTTCAAGCCTAAGAATTGATTTAGACAGTGTCTAGAATTACAGTAAAGAGTAATTTGGAAAAGTTAGGAGTCCTCTCGGAACAGAGAAGGTAAAAGAGATGACCTATCAAACGTTGAAGTTTGTCGCAGAGTTTTACACGAGAAAGGTTTTGCTATTGAGGGATCAATAAACAGAGGTCACAGATTCAATACTGACAGGATCCAGAATATTCTCTCCAAAACGCTGCAGGAAGTGGATTCATTAATGATTTGAAGTGGATGGATACACAGGGTGTTGCTGCTGATACAACCTGGAGATTGCAATGGAACGATGCTCTTTAGCAGAAGCTGCATCACTTTCCACACCTTGGTGAACAGGGGCTATGCAGGGGAAGGTTGTGGCGTCACATGGCAGCAGCCTATTTTATGTGTTTGTTTTTTTGTGTGTACATATGTGTGTGTGAATGAATGGTGATTAGCTGCCCCAAATAACAGCTCAGTCCCCCTGATGTAACCCAGCATCTGGGAAATTTACAATCCTGTACAACACGTTCAGCTCCTGCCCAGTGTCAGTCCACGGCCCACTCACCCACCCACAGCCCACCTCACTAACAGCCCCTCACCCACCCACAGCCCACTCACCCACCCACAGCCCACCTCACTAACAGCCCCTCACCTGCCCCAGTAATGGACCCTCACACCCCACCCGCTCCATTTACCCTCCCCACCGTCAGCCCACTTACATGTCCCTCACCCCCTTCCCAGTAACAGCACATGTACCCACCCCATGTCCCGACACCCGCGCCTTGTTTTTATTTTATTTTTTTATTTTTTATTTTTTAGAAGTACGGTAGATTACAGTAATGTACAACACGTATATATTAATACATTTTTTGTACCGCTTCACTTTTTTAAACTTTAAGAAAGAAAAAGAAAGAAGTAAGAAAAGTGAAGAAAGTGCGCAAAGGTTGTGAAGTGCAAAAGAGTGTTGGGAAAAGAAAGCCCCTTAGAAAAGAGGTTAGAGAAGGAAGTAAAGTTAGAAAATAGACCCTAGAAAAAAAAGAGAAAGAAAGAAGGAACAATCGCTCTATTATAACTCTTATACCATACTTCATAGAGAAGGAACTACCAACCAAGTCTGTTTTTATTTTACCTCCCATTACCAGGTCCAGATACCTTTTATTTATTTATTTGTTTTTCTAAATTACTATTGCACCTCATGCTTGTAATAGGTCCAAAAACGTAGACCACGTCTTTTGAAATTGATCTACTTTGCCTACTAGGAGGAATCTCATCTCTTCCAGATGTAATGTTTCCAACATATTTGATGTCCACATTTTTATTGTTGGTGTGGGCGCATTTTTCCAGAATTTAAGTATAAGCTTTTTTCCCATTATTAGCCCATAATTGAGTAAATTCTTCTGATACACGTTTAATTCAGGAATACCTTCCGATATTCCAAAAATAATCCATTCTGGTTTTGGTACCAGTTTTATTTTGATTAATTTTGAAAAAATATCAAATATTTCAAACCAGAATTTTTGGATTTTTGTACAAAAAACAAAAGAATGTGCTATGGTAGCTTCTTGACATATACATTTATCACAGATTGGTGAGACGTTAGGAAAGATTTTATTTAGTTTGGTTTTTGAATAATATAATCTATGTAATGTTTTAAATTGGATAAGCGTATGTCGTACGTTGATCGAGCATTTATGCACCTGTAATAAATGATTATCCCAACTCTCTTTTGAAATTTTTATACCTAGATCTTGTTCCCAATCTCTTCTAATTCCATCTGTTGTGGGTATTTCTATATTTAAGATATTTTTTAATCACAATATGTCACATCTGTGTGTTTTTTCTTCAAGGACAATCGCGCAGGAGAACTACCAAGGAAGTCTATAATAGAAATACTCCCAAAATAACCAGAGTCCGGAGGTATGAACGCACCACAATAATTAAGGTCATTAAAATTGGTAAAAATGCATGACGACAATCAAAAGAAAATAGGAGGAATCACATTATGTAGTTGGAATATAAGGGGGATTAATGAACCTATTAAAAGGGGCAAGATACTAGCTCAGTTGAAATCATACAACACGGACATAGCGTTTCTACAGGAAACACATCTTAAACAGCAAGATCAGACAAGACTGAGGGCGAACTGGATAGGCCAAACATTTCACTCTTCATTTACCTCCAAATCTAGAGGTACTGCAATTATTATTCGTAAAGGAATTCCATTTAAATCAAAGAACACTATTTTAGATAAGGAAGGGAGATATCTTATAGTAGCAGGGAGATCAATAATATGCCAATTACGCTGGTAAACATATATGCGCCCAACTTTGATAACCCTCAATTTTTTAATAAAATTCTGAATATAATTGCAGAATCTAATTATCAAAATGTTATAATCGGAGGAGATTTTAATTGTGTTTTAGATCCTTATTTAGATAAATCGATGCAAAAACAAAAAGGTCAGACGAAATCTAAAACCAGTGAACTCTTACACACATATATGGAAAACACAAATATAACAGATGTATGGAGGATTGCAAACCCGACGGGAAGGGATTACTCGTTTTATTCAATGGTGCATAAAACATATTCACGGATAGACTATTTTCTAGTGGATACAAAATTAATTTCGCAATCTCTGAATCCTAAATATCATATTAATGCGATCTCAGATCATTCTCCGTTAACTTTTGTTCTAAAACTAGAAGGAATGTCTATGAATAAACCGTTCTGGAGGTTTAACTCACAAATTTTAAAAGACCCTCAAGGGAGTATCTATCTAAAAAAACAGATGGATCTATTTTTTGAGTTAAATGATACACCAGAGATATCCCCCACGTTATTATGGGAATCCTTCAAAGCATTTATAAGAGGAGTCATTATTTCATTTCAAGCTTATCAAAATAAAAAGAATAAGAATGAACAAAGACACTTAGAAGATCAAATAAAACAGTTAGATATAGATAATGCTAAAGACCCAACTATGGATAAACATAATAAAATACTACTACTGAAATTTCAGTTAAATAAATTACTGTCAGAGAAAGTTATAACATTATTTCAAATCACAAAACAAGAACACTTCGAATTCGGGGACAAACCCCACAAACTTCTAGCACGACAACTTAAAAAACGGGAAAAAGAGAATGCAATATTAAAGATTAAATCAGATAGAGGGGAAGTATTAACACTACCCAAGGATATTAATAAAAGATTTGCTCAATTTTACCAGAATCTATACACATCTAAAACGTCAATAGACAATAATAAAATCTCAGAATTTTTAGATAATTGTAATCTACCACAATTAGAACGCAGGGAACAAGAGGAACTGGGAGCACAAATTACTTCTAAGGAGATAGAAGACACAATAAAAACACTAAAAAATGGAAAAACACCAGGACCAGACGGATTCAGTAATGAATTTTATAAATCTTTTTATGATATAGTTACTCCACGATTACAAAAAATGTATATATATGCTTATAAAGAGCAAAACCTACCTGAAACACTAGCGGAATCAACGATCATATTAATACTTAAAAAAGATAAAAATATAGAAGAACCAGGATCATATAGAGCTATTGCTTTGTTAAATACGGATCAGAAAATAATAGCAAAAACATTAGCCAATAGATTAAGCAAGTATGTTAGTAGACTAATACATGAGGATCAAACAGGATTTATACCTAAGAGACACTCATTTAATAATTTGAGACGTTTGCTTAACATAATGCATTCACATAAATCTTATGACCAAGAGTTAGCTATCATCTCACTGGACGCAGAAAAAGCGT
The DNA here is from genome assembly GCA_038087875.1 of Malacoraja senta. Classification (NCBI taxonomy): domain Eukaryota; kingdom Metazoa; phylum Chordata; class Chondrichthyes; order Rajiformes; family Rajidae; genus Malacoraja; species Malacoraja senta. The sequence continues at coordinate 48,757 of JAXLNO010002918.1, read as the reverse complement.
TTGATCAAGTAGAATGGGACTATATGATCAAAGTATTGCAAAAATTCCAATTGGGAGAAAACTTTATTGCATGGATAAAACTACTATATAACAAACCTACGGCTAGAATACTAACTAATAATATATTATCTTCAAAATTCGAATTATCTAGGGGCAACAGACAAGGATGTTCACTATCACCGCTGTTATTTGCTTTGGTAATTGAACCCCTTGCTGAAAAAATAAGAACACACTCGAATATTCACGGTTATAACACAAAATATTCAAACAACAAACTATCCCTATATGCTGATGATGTACTACTGTACATCACAAAACCACAAATTAGTATACCAAATATATTAAACTTAATTGAGGACTTTGGATCCTTTTCAGGATATAGAATAAATTGGAACAAAAGTGAAATTATGTCGATTAAACCAAAAGACTCAACACATCTCAGGAAATTCCCTTTTAAAATAGCTATGGAAAAATTCAAATATTTAGGAATTGAGATTACTAGAAATTACCATGATATGTTTAAAGCTAATTATAATCCCCTACTTAAGAAATTAAATAATCTGATTAAATTTTGGAAAACACTTCCGATGTCCTTAATAGGTAGGATAAATGCTATAAAAATGATTTTCTTACCACAAATCCTTTACCTATTTCAATCAATACCTATATATCTCCCAAAAAAGTTTTTCAAAAAACTGGACTCAGACATTACAAATTTTATATGGGATTACAAATCCCACAGAATACAAAGAACACACCTTAACAAACGAAAAGAGTTGGGGGGTCTAGCGCTCCCTAACTTTATGTATTATAACTGGGCAGTAAATATTAAAAATATGATTCACCTGCTGGACAATTCTGCCCAGCAGGTGGACTGGATTATAATGGAAAAAGGGGATTGCTCCCCGAATAATATAGGAGCGATTATTCTCTCTCCAATAAATTTGAATAATAAAAATTATAATAAAAATCCAATTATATATAGCACTATTAGAACATGGAAGCAAATAAAACAGAATCTAAAATTAAGAAACCTATCTCTCTTAATACCAATAGTCAATAACCCATCGTTTAAACCTTCAATCATAGATAAAGCATTTATACAATGGGAAAGAATGGGAATTAAAACGCTCGAAGATCTGTATGAATTAGAAAAATTACTATCATTCCAACAACTACAACTGAAATATAATTTGAAAAATAATCAATATTTTAAATATATACAAATCTGTGACTATTTGAAAACACACACAAAAGATTATTATAATATGCCTTCCGACTTACTAGATGAAGCCATGAAGACAAAGGCGGAATCAGTTAATTTAATATCATACTTATATAATATCACCCGCGCCTTGTAATAGCCCACTCAACCTCACCCTGCCCCAGCTACGGGGTGTTCACCCCCACCCCCCAACATCCTCCACTCACCCCCCCCCACACCCAACATCCTCCACTCACCCCCCTCCCACATCCTCCACTCACCCCCCCACATCCTCCACTCACCCCCCTCCCACATCCTCCACTCACCCCCCCACATCCTCCACTCACCCCCCTCCCACATCCTCCACTCACCCCCCCGTCCACACCTTAGCAACATCCCCAATTCACCCAGTGCCCACGCCCAACATCTACCACCCACCCACCTTGTCCCCACCCTGGTTACATCCTCCACTCACCAACCCACCTTGTCCATGCCCTAGTACCTGCCCCCATCTATCTGCCCCACCCTAGTAACATCTCCCACCCACCCTGTCCCCACCCTAGTAACACATCTCACCCACCCTGTCCCCACCCTAGTAACATCTCCCACCCACCCTGTCCCCACCCTAGTAACATCTCCCACCCACCCTGTCCCCACCCTAGTAACACCTCTCACCCACCCTGTCCCCACCCTAGTAACACCTCTCACCCACTCATCAAGTGCCCGCTCAGCCGCCCCACTGCCCAACTTCAATATGAAATCCCTAAAGCCTCTGTTCCAGCCCCAGCCAGTGTGTCCTCTCTGCCGATAGTGCAACGTGCCGCCCGTTAGCTATTCAGGATGAGGGACATGGGGGGTGAGATGATGAACATTCTACTTACCCTGCAGCTCATCCTGGGAGGAGTAGCCAGATGTGGACGACAAGTAGATGTTGGAAGAAGTGGAAGGCGCTGTCAGTATCCCCATCCTGCCGTATGCTCTGTTTAATTGCTCTTTGTAGCTGTCCTCAAAGCTGGACGGCCCTGAGGCTGCTGGATGTGAGATACAGGTTACCGAGGCAAGTCATCACAGGAAAATATTACAGCACCTCATATTTCGCTTGGACACCTTACCACCCAACGATATGACGTTGACCTCTCTAAATTAAAGTAACCCTTGTTTTCCCTCTCTCTCTCTCCACCATCCTAGCTCTCCGGCCAGTTTAAATGTCCTGATTACATTTTATCTTTGTATGCTTGTTGTCACCTTCCCCTAGCTAACAATGATCTATTCTACATTTTCCTTCATCTTTGTCCCCTTTGATCTCTCATTTTCGCACCTTACCATTCCAGATCGCCCTCTCCCCTGACTAAGTCTGAAGAAGGGTCTCGATCGAAACGTCACCCATTTTGGTGAATCTTTGCCACTGAAGGCTGTGGAGGCTAATCAGTGGATATTTTTAATGCAAGATAGATAGATTCTTGATTAGTACGGGTGTCAGGGGTTACGGGGAGAAGGCAGGAAAATGGGGTTAGGAGGGAAAGATAGATCAGCCATGATTGAATGGCGGAATAGACGATGGGACACATGGACTAATTCTGCTCCTATCACTTATGACCTCATGCTGCCTGTCCCGCTGAGTTACTCCAGCATTTTGTGTCTATCTTTAGTGTAAACCAGCATCTGCAGTTCCTTCCTATAAAGGAAGGTATAATCCCTCGCCTCTCAGTAACTGCAGCTCGGTGTCGGTCACCTCCCACCACCAGGGGGCATCAGACCCCGACCCAGAGCTCCCCACAGTAACTGAACCGTGTGTGTTACCACACTCAGGCCCCACAGCTGAGCGGCAGTGCGCCCCTCTCCTGTCCGCCCGCCCGCCTCCCAGCGGGATAGGCAAAGTCTCAGAGCAGCTGTGTGATCGCTGGTCAGCGCCGACTCATTGGGCCAAAGGGCTCGTTTCCAACTCAAACAGAGATACTGTAGCACCAGTCTCCGACGTGCACCAGTGATTGCGATACTCTAAACCAAGGAGAAGCCCTGAACCAGTCTGTTGGAGGGAAGGGTTAAGGCTTTAAGCACACTGACGTCAAAAGGTCATAAGTGATAGGAGAATTAGGCCATTCGGCCCATCAATTCTACTCTGACATTCCATCATGGCAGAACTATCTCTCCACCTGACCCCATTCTCCTGCGTCTCCCCGTAACCCCTGTACTAATGAAGAATCTATCTCTGCCTTAAAAATATTCACTGACTTGGCCTCCACAGCCTTCAGTGGCAATGAATTCCACTGATTCACCACCCTCTGACTAAAGAAATGCGCCGGTGCCCTACTTCCACCCCCCGCACTGCCCTCCCCGGACACGTACCGACGGGCTCCTGCCAGCCGCTGCTGCTGCCGAGGTGCAGAGAGCGCTGAGAGCGCTTGGAGGCGTTGCTGACGTTGCTGATGTAGCTACTCAGACTATTGACTGAACTGTTGGACGGCGAACGTTTGACACCAGGCACAGGTCCCGGCCACTTGCTGTTTGACCTTTTCTTGTGCAACCTGAAACGATAAAGGGCAACGATTTAGGATGGAGGCAGACCAGGACTGCGAAAGAGAAGCAAAAAAGTAACGATGATAAAGGAAACTGGCCATTGTTAGCTATTTGCTAAGTGAGAATGAGAAGCTGGTGCGACTCGGGTGGGGGAGGGATGGAGAGAGTCGCTTGTCAGAGCTGGGAAAGGGGGGGGGAAGAAGATTGTTTCACGCGGGGAAGGAACATCATGACTCTCTCTCTCTCTCTCTCTCTCCCTCCCCCTCCTCAAGGAACTGCAGATGCTGGTTTATAAAAAAAGTCACAAAGTGCTGGAGTAACTCAGCGGGTCAGGCAGTCCCTGTTCACATTCCCTCCAACATACCTCATGAGCCCATCAACCGAATGGCATCATCAACAACTTATTGTCATGACAACCCTGCCCTTGGCCTATGGGAGATATACCCTACATCCGATCATCCTCCACCTGAGATTCCAAGCAGGAAAGAGGCTGTTGGAACTTTCCTTGAGTTTTTGTCTAGAACTTTTTCCTGTAGGGAAAGGTTCAGTTGGGGTTGGGGGGAGGGGGGAATGGGAGGGAGGGAGGGGAGGGATTGGGAGTTGGGAGGCGGGGCTGGGGGAGGAGAGGGTGGGGGGGGGGGAGTTGGAGTTGTGATACACAGCTCCCTGAGTGAGGTACGAGGGTGGAGGCTGCATCTTTACTGTTAGACAGGAGCATAGCTTAGAGAGGAAAGAACGAGAGGGAGGGGGGGGGGGAAGGAGACAAGAGAGAGTTAGAGAGACGTACCTGACGGGGGTCTCCTTGTAAGAGGGAGCGCCGGATTTGGTGGAGCCTCCGCTGCTGCTGGAGGCATCGTCGTTGTGCTGGTAGTAGCCGTTGGTGGCCAGACGGGGACTGCGGCAGGTGGGGGAGGGATGGAGCTCTGACATCCTCACCGTAGCACCACCACCCCGAGCCTCAGCCCCAGCACGGCACTGCCAGTCTTCCGCACTAACTGTGAGCAAAGAAAAAGACAGTGTGAGGGGCAGCCCTGCACTGGGCACTGGCACCCTGCCCGCTGGCCCAGAGAGGGAGGGGGTGGGGAACACATTGTTGTCATCCTACACACCCTCCCTGCACATGGCAGGGCACATGGTATTGGGGGTAGAGTGCTGACATGGATAGAGAATTAATTGGTAGACAGGAAACAAAGAGTAGGGATTAACGGGTCCCTTTCAGAATGGCAGGCAGTGACTAGTGGGGTACCGCAAGGCTCGGTGCTGGAACGTCAGCTATTTATAATATAAATCAATGATTTGGATGAAGGGATTCAAAGTAACACAAACAAATTTGCAGATGACACAAAGCTGGGTGGCAGTGTGAACTGTGAGGAGGATGCTGTGAGAATGCAGGGTGACTTGGACAGGTTGGGGGAGTGGGCAGATGCATGGCAGATGCAGTTTAATGTGGATAAATGTGAGGTTATCCACTTTGGTAGCAAAAACAGGAAGGCAGATTATTATCAAAATGGTGTCAAGTTGGGAAAAGGGGAAGTACAACGGGATCTGGGGGTTCTTGTTCATCAGTCTATGAAAGTAACCATGCAGGCAGTGAAGAAAGCGAAAGGCATGTTGGCCTTCATAACAAGAGGAGTTGAGTATTGGAGCAAAGCGGTCCTTCTGCAGTTGTACAGGGCCCTAGTGAGAGCACACCTGGAGTATTGTGTACTGTTTTGATCTCTAAACTTGAGGAAGGACATTCTTGCTATTGAGGGAATGCAACGTAGGTTCAGAAGGTTAATTCCCGGGATGGCGGGACTGTCATATGATGAGAGAATGGAGCGGCTGGGCTTGTATACTCTGGAATTTAAAAGTCTGAGAGGGGATCTTATTGAAACATATAAGATTGTTAAGGGTTTGGATACATTAGAGGCAGGAAACATGTTCCCGATGTCGGGGGAGTCAGAACCAGGGGCCACAGTTTAAGAATAAGGGGTAAGCCATTTAGAATGGAGATGAGGAAACACTTTTTCACACAGTGTTGTGAGTCTGTGGAATTCTCTGCCTCAGAGGGCGATGGAGCCAGTTCTCTGGATACATTCAAGAGAGAGCTTGATAGGGCCCCTAAAGATAGAGGAGTTAGGGAATATGGGGAGAAGGCAGGAACTGGGTACTGATTGTTGATGATCAGCCATGATCACATTGAATGGCGGTGCTGGCTTTAAGTGCCGAATGGCCTACTCCTGCACCTATTGTCGGGGCAATCTACAACTAGGGGCTAGAGGCGTGGGTGACAGGAGAATGATTTTACGGGCAACCTGAAGGGCAACCTTTCCAACAGAGAGTGGAGGGGACATGGAACGAACTGCCAGAGGAAGTGATTTTTAGTGTTTAAAAAGACGTTTGGTGAGGGATACGGATTGGAAAGGTTTAGAGGGATACTAGACCAAGTGCAGACCCGTTGGGTCTGGTCCCCGAAAGTGCTTGACACCCCGGGGTGTTGTTCCCGAATGTGCTTCAGACCCCGGGGTGAAAAATCGTGGAAAAAAAGATGGCATCATTTTCGGAAAAAATCTGAGACAATCGGCGAAAAAAAGATGGCATCGTTTTCGGAGAAAATCGGCGAAAAAAAGATGGCGTCGTTTTCGGAGAAAACCGGAGACAATCGGAGAAAATCACATGGGGGTGGGGGGGGGGGGGGATGGATTTTATTAAAAAACGTGTACATAAAACGACCGAATTTAATCAGGAGTGGATATTCGTAAAGATAAATGTCATCTCTTTGGAAATGGAAAAAATATGGGCCTTTGCACGCGCCGTGTGGGCCAGGGGCGGTATCAAAGCCAAACACAGGCAAATGGGAGCAGCCCGGAAGGCTCCTTTTCGGCATGGACGAGCAGTAGGGCTGAAGGGCCTGTTTCTCTGTTTTGTGACTCTTTCAATGGAGGTCGGTGACCTGACACATTAATGGGGTCAGACCTGCAAAGCCTACAACGCGTCTCCCGTTTTCATTTCGGACTTCCAGCATGTCCGTGTTTTTATTTTTCAACAGGCTGGCGCCAGCCAGCACCACCTGCAGGGCCAACACTGCGTCCACTCAACATGCGAGGCTGTGCCCAAACAGCAGATAACATAGAAAATAGGTGCAGGAGTAGGCCATTCGGCCCTTCGAGCCTGCACCGTCATTCAATATGATCATGGCTGATCATCCAACTCAGTATCCTGTACCTGCCTTCTCTCCATACCCCCTGATCCCTTTAGCCACAAGGGCCACATCTAACTCCCTCTTAAATATAGCCAATGAACTGGCCTCAACTACCTTCTGTGGCAGAGAATTCCAGAGATTCACCACTCTCTGTGTGAAAAATGTTTTTCTCATCTCTGTCCTAAAAGACTTCCCCCTTGTTCTGGACTTCCCCAACATCGGGAACAATCTTCCTGCATCTAGCCTGTCCAACCCCTTAAGATCTCAGACAACACAAGCCACAGGCCACGTGACAACTGGCAAAGCGTCCCAGAACACTGCACCTCAGTTTAGCTCAGTTTATTTCACTACAATGCTGAGAACTATATTCTACACTCTGTATCTTCCCCTTTGCTCTACCTATTGAACTTGATTTGGCGATTGTGTTGATGAATATTTTTAATCTGATTTGATTGGATAGCTTACAAAACAAAGCTTTTCACTGTACACCAGCCCCACATGTAATAATAATAAAGCTAAACCTGAGGTACAGAAAGGATCCAGGTGCCTTGGCCCATCGAGTCCATGCTGACCATCAATCTCCCTTTCATACTAGTTCTATGTACATAAGTTCATATGTTCAAGGAGCAGAATTGCCATTCGGCCCATCATTTACTACACCATTCAATCATGGCTGAACTATCTTTTCCCATCATCTCCATTCTCCTACCTTCTCCCCATAACCCCAAAGCTACCTCATTTTCACATCCACTCCCTTACACACTAGGGACAATTTACAGAGGCCAATAAAGCTACAAATCCGCACGTCTTTGGGACTAGTTATAACTAGCTGCATCAAGTGTCTAACACATGGCTGCCTGCGCCCGCTGCCTGTACGGAAGATAGTTACAAATGCTTGAACAATCACCATCCTCCTGCCCCTCGCTCTTCCCCCACTGGCCTGGAAACCCATTCCATTTCCATCATTTCTCCAGTTTCTTTGAGAAGTTCACCGGATCTGCTTCCTTCTCTGTTTCAGAGCAAATGTGACCAAAAACCAAGAAACCCAGAGGCAGCGCTGGTTGTTTCCAATCACTGTAGAGTTTAGGTACAGCGCGGAAACAAGCCTTCGACCCACCGACCAGCAATCCCTGCACATTAACTCTACCCTAAACACACTAGGGACAATTTTACATTTATACAAAGCCAATTAACCAACAAGTCTGTATGTCTTTGGAGCTTGGGAGGAAACGGAAGATCTCGGAGAAAATCCTCGAGAACATATAAACTCTGTAAATACAGCACCTGTAGTCGGGATCGAACTCTGGTCTGTGATGCCGCAAGTGCTGTAAGGCAGCAACTCTACACTGCGCCACCGTGCCACCCTTTTAAACCTGCACCGTCAACACAGTGACCTTGTCATCCTGACACGACTTCTCCACACTCACTATCCTTTGTGATTTTACACGTCTCCCCCAACCCCTCCTACTCACCCCCACCGGCCTGCCCAAATGGCTTGTGTAGGAAGGAACTGCAGATGCTGCTTTACACCAAAGATAGACACAAAATGCTGGAGAAACTCAGCGGGACAGGCATCATCGCTGGAGCGAAGGAATGGGTGACGTTTCCTGTCGACATCCTTCTTCAGACTGATGTCAGGGGAGTGGGAGATATCCTTATCTATAAACTTATAGATTTCCTTGTCTACACACTTCCTTATCTATGTACCTCCCACTCCCGATATCTGTCGGAAGCATCTAGACCAGAAACGTCACCCATTCCTTCTCTCCAAAGATGCTGCCTGTCCTGTTGAGTTACTCCAGCATTTTGCGTCTATCTAAGTAGCAATGTTACAAAATTTTGAGATTTAAAAAATAAAGTCTGCAATTTATCCCATCAGATAAAGCATAAAAAGAAGTTTAATTTGACACCTAATTCACTTTCATATCTTCAGTATTAAAGAGGTTATGGCCATTTTCATACTCGGAAATTAGCATCTTGTTCCCTATTGGTTTTCCATTGACTTAACACAAAAGCTGTGATCGAGGAGTTAAAAGCCCATAACTTTCTTAAAAAATTAAGATAACTGAAAGAAATTTTCAGTTATTATAGATTGAAGCATTCTGAAACAAATATGAAACAATCTTACTTAGAAGACATGAAAGTAAAGCATATAATTAGTTAGTTACCTAATTGTAGCTAATTACAAAATTCAATTACTAGATCTAAACATCTATCAATTTCTTAAGAATAGATTAACATTTTTAAATAGCCTGTGTCCAAATAACATTCACACAATAATTCACAATATAACATAATTTTTAAATCTCATTTTCATGAATTTACAGGCCAAATGGAAGGAATTGAATGTTTAATACCTGTAAATTAATGGGGATTTAATTCATCTTGTGAGTGAGGATTTCTGGAACGCGATCTTTTGGAACGTTCATTTGCGGTGAATTTAACTCCGTATTGGCATGAAAAATACTGCCGTTAATTCGGGGAATAAAATCACCATGTCGCATGAAAAAATGTGAATTAAAGGCTTCTTAAGAAGCACTTTTATACATTTAAAGAAACCACTTTCGTTTACCTGTCCCGCGTGTGAAATCCGTCCCCGTTATCGGCGTTGACGCTTCAGGAGCTGATTTTAAAATTACTCTAGCGCTGACATTGACGATTTAATAAAAATAAAAAATACACAAAAGGCCACTAGGAACGATTTGTCAGCCAACGCTTGTAATCCAACAAAATATTAACCAGGACAAGGGAGGAGAAACCCGCGTTTTAACCCCGCCCCCCCTTAAAGGCGCCAAAATCGCGCACACAGCCAGTGGCAGAATTACAGTGCGACTGAAGGTAAGTTTTGTAACATACCTAATCTAAGACAATACAGGGACCAGACAATCCAACTGGAACCAAGTGGAGCTTTACAGCCCCCACCTGACTGTGAGCCCATAAACAAGGCTTCCTCAACAGTCTAAAGGGCCTGTCCCATGTACGCAATATTTTTCAGTGACTGCCGGCACCCGTCATAGTTCAACGTCAACACGTTGAAAATCCAGCGGCGACCAGGAAAAGGTAGGACTCTTTGGACGACTATTCACGACCATACAGGCGTCACATGTCGACGGGTCTGGAGCCATGGGAGGGAGAGGCTGAGGCTGCGGTCTGGGGGAGGGAGAAGACGAGGCTGCTGCCTAGTCCTTGCCCCACGTCCCGCTCCTCTCCCTCCCTGTGGGCCCGGAGCAGCAGCCCCAAGACCCCACACCGGCTCGAACCCCAGCGCAGGGCCCGGAGCCGCGTTCAGGGCCCAGTCCGTGTCTGTGTCCGCTCCCCAGCGCCCGGGCCCGGCTACAGCCCCGAGGCTCGGCCCACACCAGGTATCTTCACCTTCCCTCTTCTTTCCCCTCTCCTCCTCCCTCAATCACTTCTCCCTCCCTCAGTCACTCCCTTCCTCCCTCCATAACCCCTCTCCTTGCCTGCCTGCTCCCCCACTCCTCACCTCTACCCTATCCCACCCCAACCCCACACGATGTTTAATGTCCATGAGATTCGGATTCCCTGGGTGACAGTTTTAGTTGAAGCGAGGGGTTTAATCGAAGCAAGGTTTAGTGAGGTGTGACATTTATCTGAGGTGAGGTTTAGCTGAGGTGAAGTTTGGTCGAGGTGATTGAGGGTTTAGTTGAGGTAAAGTTTAGTTGAGGCTTTAGGTGTGAGGTGAAGTTTAGTGAGGTATGAGTGTAAATTGTCCCTAGTGTGTGTGGGATAGTGTTAGTGTGCAGGGATCGCTGGTCGGCGTGGACTCGGTGGGCTGAAGGGCCTGTTTCCGTGCTGTATTTCTAAACTAAATTAAAATGGAGTCCCATCCCGAGTAGGCAGAACCTTCCCAATGAAACACTTACTAGTTACTTGAATCCCAGTAGATTACGACACCACGTATCTGATCTCCTTTGGTTCGTTGTTGGCAGGTCACAACATCAAAATCAACGTGTAAAGCAAAGAACCGCAGATGCTGAAAATCTGAAATAAAAATGGAAGAAAATTCAAAAACATTCAGCAGGTTAGACAGCATTTGTGGAGAAAGAAACAGTTCAGTTTCAGATCAGAGACCCTTCACCAGAGTAGGAAAGAGCAACAAAAACAAGTTGTTTTTCAGTTGTAGATTGAGGTTGTGGTGGATTGGTGGAACAAAGGGGAGAATATCTCTGATGGGGCAAGAACAGATGTGGAAACGTAGTATTTGGAGTCAGCAATTAGCCGCAGGGATGGGACTGTAATTATGCTCCTTCAGCTTACCCCCCTTAGTCTAGTTCAGTAAAACACTTCTGCTGGTGAGGTTCCTCACCAATATCAAAAAATTCCCATCAGTGATCTCAAATTGGACTAACTTTACAATCAATACCAAAGCTTGATGTCATTCAGAAGATGGTGACCATGGATAACACAAACCCAGAGACATTGGGACCAGTTACGCTTTTTAATGTTGCAACTAGTCACAGTCCTGAAATCAGAGATTGGACAAAGGTCAATGTTCCCATTGATGAAGAGGTGGATGGTCCTGGTTGTTCATTATTCAATCCATTTACCCAACCATGGCACAAAGTGTCACTGTCAGTACAGGCAGCAAGAATGAGCCATTACTTTAAACCTGGAGGAATGGAAAGAAGGATTCTGATCTATTTCACTTACCACACAGATGTGTGAAACTGAAAGATTGGTTATTGCGATTTCTGACCTGGAAATAGACACATACTCATCCGTCATATTCTTCATGCTGGTTGATTATTCTTTAACTCTGAAAAATAATTTTTAGGTTGTTTGCTGTCTTTGTCAAGTAGACATGATCAATTGAATAATAGCATGAATACTCTGGAGGAAATAGTAATAACGATAACATTGCAAAGTGATGTTTCCACAGATATTTTGCACTGGTAAGTTCAATGAAGATAAATACCTGAAGTTGGCCATAACAGATGATGAGCATGTTTTATTTTTCACAGGATTAAATGTACCAAAGCCAGAATTCAGGACAAATCGGAGCAGAAGGCGTCAAACCCAAGTTTATGAATCTAGCGAGTCAGATGAGGATTGGACACCTAAACTTCTGACAAAAAATCCACAACATAATTTAAATCTGTTTGAAATATTACATGCAGTTTTTCAAATATAATTGATTCTAATCAATTTGGCCGTTAGCCTATGAAATCTGTTGCAAGGGAGATTATATTCTTAACTTGGTGGAATATTTGTTAAATTGAATATATTTTTCCAAATGCATTATTCATTAAGTGCAAACTTACTTTTCCTAATTTTTACTTTTATGATATGTTGCTTATTTTAAACTCAATTACATTAGATATATCCAAAAATTCCAAACTATTGAGATTCTGTCTGTGCTTCTCCAAGGCAGAGCTGACGTGTCACTTTTTTTCCACGGATTCAGAATCTTTAGGCCACCTTTTAAGGTTTTTCTAATATTTTAAAAATATGTGCAGGTTTTGTTCTTGACGAGTTTCAGGTATGATTTCTATAATATTTTTACAGAATATATTATAAATACAGGTAGATACGTGATTTGGGTCATAAAATGAAATGAAAAAGCTCCTTGGCCCACGGTCTACTTGGTTTCAGTGTAAATTGTCCCTAGTGTGTGTGGGATAGTGTTTGTGTGTGGGGATCGCTGGTCGGCGTGGACTCGGTGGACTGAAGGGCCTGTTTCCGTGCTGTATCTCTAAACTAAACTAAAATGGAGTCCCATCCCGAGCAGGCAGAACCTTCCCATTGAAACACTTACTAGTTACTTGAATCCCAGTAGATTACGACACCACGTATCTGATCTCCTTTGATTCATTGTTGACAGGTCACAACATCAAAATGAACGTGTAAAGCAAAGAACCGCAGATGCTGAAAATCTGAAATAAAAATGGAAGAAAATTCAAAAAACATTCAGCAGGTTCGACAGCATTTGTGGAGAAAGAAACAGTTCAGTTTCAGATCAGAGACCCTTCACCAGAGTAGGAAACAGCAACAAAAACAAGTTTTTCAGTTGTAGAGAGGGGTTGTGGTGGATTGGTGGAACAAAGGGGATAATATCTCTGATGGGGCAAGAACAGATGAGGAAACGTAGTATTTGGAGTCAGCAATTAGAATAAGATGATGGAACAAGGAACTGCAGACCAGACTATACTAACAGAACAATAAAACAGACGTGGATGAGATTAAACGCACCCAGAGTGTGGTTGCAATCTGGGACACGCTGCCTGAGGAGATGGTGGAGGCTTGAACTTTCCCTGCAGCTGCAGGAGATGCTCCACTGCAGGAGGGGCTTCAATGCAGGAGATGCTCCACTGCAGCAGGAGATGCATCACTGCAGGAGATGCTCCACTGCAGGAGAGGCTTCAATGCAGGAGATGCTCCACTGCAGCATCTGCTCCGCTGTAACAGCTGTTCCACTGCAAGGTACAACTGCATTGCAGGAGATGCAGCAGCTGCCACACAAGTCCCTGACTCCCTGGTTATTAATTATTTCATTAGACCCGTGGACAGCTCGAGCCCTCGGCGGGAAAAGGCGCCAAAAGCCGCCGAGAGCTCGAGCTGTACTCGCTGTCCCGCCGCCGGGGGGAGGGGCCGAGCGCGGAGAGCGGCGCAGGCGCACTGCCCGAGAGAGTCAGGTGACGCGCACGCGCGCTGACGTTGACGTCTCCCCAAGCCCCGCCCCCCGCCCGCAGCCCCTCCCCCTCAGCGACGCGGCGGCGGGAAAGCGAGGATGGGGGGAGACGGGAGACTCGCGACGGCTTTTGGCGCCTTTTCCATCCGCGGGCTCGAGCTGTTCACGTGACCCGCGTCTGGTTGGAGCCGCCGCTCACGTGAGGAGGCGCCGTCAACGGCCGGGGGGGGGGAGGGGCTATAAATAGCGGGAGCGGCAGAGAGGCGGCGAGTAGTGGAGGGGGGGTTAGTCGTGGGGTGGAGTTTAGTCTAGGTGTGGGGTGGAGTTTAGTCTAGGTGTGGGGTGGAGTTTAGTCTAGTCGTGGGGTGGAGTTTAGCGGTGGGGTGGAGTTTAGTGGTGGGGTGGAGTTTAGCGGTGGGGTGGAGTTTAGTGGTGGGGTGGAGTTTAGCCGTGGGGTGGAGTTTAGCCGTGGGGTGGAGTTTAGCGGTGGGGTGGAGTTTAGTCGTGGGGTGGAGTTTAGTCGTGGGGTGGAGTTTAGTGGTGGGGTGGAGTTTAGTGGTGGGGTGGAGTTTAGTCGTAGGGTGGAGTTTAGTGGTGGGGTGGAGTTTAGTGGTGAGGTGGAGTTTAGTCGTGAGGTGGAGTTTAGTGGTGGGGTGGAGTTTAGTGGTGGGGTGGTTTAGTGGTGGGGTGGAGTTTAGTGGTGGGGTGGAGTTTAGTGGTGGGGTGGAGTTTAGTCGACGTGAGGTTTAGTTGAACGAGGGGTTTAATTGAAGCAAGGTTTAGTGAGATGTGAAATTTATCTGAGGTGAGGTTTAGCTGAGGTGAAGTTTGGTCGAGGTGATTGAGGGTTTAGTTGAGGTAAAGTTTAGTTGAGGCGAGGATTTAGTCGCGGTGCGAGGTTTAGGTTGAGGACGTTTAGTCAAGGTGCAGTTTAGTGAGTTGAGGTTTAGGTGTGAGGTGAAGTTTAGTGAGGTGTGAGGTTTAGTTGAGGTGAAGCTTAGTGGAGGCGAGGTTTCGTAGTGAGGTGTGAGGTATCGTCGAGGCGAGGGGTTTAGTCCAGGTGTAGGTGAGGAGAAGTGAGCGTAGGTGAGGTGAGGAGAAGTGGGTGTCTGAGCTCAGGAAGGGAGACCGAGGAGCTGCTGAAGGAGACGAGACCATGTCTGGGATGCAGGGTTCAGAGGTCAGACTCCAGGAAGCTTTGACATGGAGAGCGGGCAGAAGATGCCGGATAAATGTCCTCTCGGGGGCTGGGAACGGGGAAGATGCTGCTGCTCCTTCTCAGACCATCACAACCCCAGGGATTGGTGTCAGTGAGGAGTGGATGAGTTCCCTGGGCTCTGGAGTGGATCACTGACATTAATATTGATCTGGGGGGGCCATTCAGACCATCTCCCTCATCCTTCTAGTTGTCTGTCTCCATCTGGCAACTTTCCCCAGCTGTGAGGAAAGAATATTAACCTGAAACATTCATTGTTTCTCCCTCCACAGATGCTGCCTGGCTTGCTGAATATCTCTGACAATTTATTCTTGTTTACAATAGTAGTTTTGCAGCAGCCACTGGGTGCTGCTCCTGACTTCAGTGTGGGGGAAGCCCATGCTAGTCACTGTCTTCATTGTCACAAATGTAGACACTGATGTCTGTTGGCTGGAAGCTGCAATCTTGAATCTTGACGGGCAACATTTTGGGTCTGGACCTTTCAGGCAGATCACGCCTGACCTGCACTTTAAATGCAGTTTCCTCTCTAACTGTGATATGATTTATTCTTGGAATCAATAATGTTTTGATCTTGCTGGAATGCAATTAACAGCTGATTTATTTCAACCCTAGAAAAAAAACTCACTATATTCTGAGCGAAGAAATATCTCATTTATTTCCAGATGAAGTTACCCTTTAATTTTAAGTTGTGATTCTTTATCCTTGAATTGTCCTGTATTAAATTTTAAAAAGTTATTTTTATATCTGTTTTGGAATTAATGTCTGATGATTACAGATTATGCACCAAAGTGTATCAGGTATTATGTTTGTTTTTCCAGGATACTGACCATTTCAACGACATTGCTGGCTATTTTTCCAAGAAAGCGTTTGAAGAACTAATGGACTGGGAGAAGGTCCGCTATAAGAACATGAAACTGAATTATGAAGCCATGGTTGCCATTGGTTTGTACAAAATATGATATGACTTTTTTTCCCTTTTTGCCCTTTTCTAATGATGCATGCTGACATGAGTTGTTTCCCCCACATAAACACTAAATAGACATGTGCTTTCTGAGCCATGTACTTGGTTAGATCCTTCCACTTCATCAACTGGCTTGGGTATTCAACACCATCATCCCCTCCAAATGACCAGCAAGGTCCAATACCTGGTTCTCTACCATCCTTTGCAACTGGACACTAGAGAGGGAAACTCTGGTTGAGTGGTGCTGCAACAAAACCTCTAGCTGAACTCTTAACAAACTTGTACAGATGTACTGTAGAAAGTATCCTGACTGGTTGCATCTTGGCCTGCTAAGGCAATCCAATGCACAGGAATGCAAGAGGCTGTATGGTGTGGTGAACTCGGCCCAGTCCATCACAGGCACACTTCTCCCCACCATCAATAGTATCTACATGAGAACCCACCTCAAGAAGGCGGCATCGGTCATCAAGGTTCCCATTCATCCGGGCTGTTCTCTCATCTCGCTGCTACAATCAGGTAGGAGGTACTGAAGCCTGAAGTCCCACACCAAGTTTCAGGATCTGCTACTTTCCTACAACTATATTCTTGAAACCATTTGTGCAATCCTAATGCAACCGTAATTCCTCTTGCACTACCATGGACTTTTCATAACAACATGATTTGACTGATGTCTTGTAGATTTACACAGTCCTCTCGTAATAGTCTTACAGAATTGCTGTATAATTAATGTTTTATGTGTATCCGTCTCTAAGCCTGTGATGATTCTGCAAAGTAGCCTTTCATTGTATCTACATCGTACATACATACAACAATAAACTTGACATAAGTTGGGAAAAATTGGGAATGGGATCAAACAAGCCTTTGTCATCACATGTGCATGCCTGAGTGAGTTATTCCAGCACTTTGTGTTTTATCCTTGAAATTCCTCTCTTATCTTGTCATTTTCTCTGGAACAGTTGCATGACAATACTGAGAAAAATATATTTTGCAGTCTGCCATCTTTCCCTTCACTCTATCTTTTGTACTTGTGATGTATTGTATTGTGTGATTTGATTGGATAACATGCAAGTTAAAGCTTTTCACTGTATGGCATACACGTGACTACAATAAACATAAACCGACGGCTATCCTGTAAAATCCTGCAAATTAATTGACAGGATTAAGTAAACCATAGGCATTGGTTTCTCCCAGATTAACAAAGTGGCATCAAGGCTCAAGATCTTGTAGAATGTAGAAAATACTTTATGGCAGCCCTTTATGAAAATGTAACAGCATAATTAATTTGTGGGAATCCTTGATCTATGGCTGTTCAAAATGGAGGACAACCAGGAAGGCCCTTTGAACCCGGTCTCTTCAGGAAATCAAAGAGTGTCAAAAATATCCTGTCCCCAACCTCATAAGCCATTCACTCTTAAAGACATTCAGCAGCAGAATCTTTACCTTACTCCAAGACCTACAGAATCAATTATCTCAAAGCTGACAGAAATGGAATTGGAACAGTTATCCTCTACACCAAGAAATTGCTCATAAACAAGGGATATCAAAGTGGACATTGAAATATATCTCAACATCCCTGGAAGAGATCTTTCACAACACTCAAGAAGCTTGGCACCCTTCATTCAAAAGTACATTGGTTTCACCAGCCTGAAATGCACTGTTTACTATCTCCTTAATGCACTGGAGTGTTTGTGGTAAGACTTCTTTCATAACATATCCCAAACCTGTGGCCTCTAGACCATAATGGTTGAGGGCAATGGGTGCATGGGAGCACCACAACCTCCACGTTCTGCTCCGTCAAACAAGGGGCAATTTGGAAAGAACAGGAAATGCCAGCTCTGCCTGTGATGCCCTCGTTCTTTAGATCAATAAACAAATGTCTGAAAGATAATCTTTAGAATTAAATGTTGCTGTATCTGTTCCTGCCCTCATTGTTATGTGCACACACACTGGTCATTGGAAAATTGGAAAGGTCCCAAGACATAAACTCCTGCCTGATATATTAATGCCTTGCAAAGTCAAGGTGTGTCAACCCGTAAGATTTGTAATGCCACTTTTGATGAAATGAGCACACCCAGCAGACGTGATTAGTCCCTGATTATTGGCAGCAGGATATGTAGTCTTGCTTCTAATGACTATTTCCTACTGGTGAGGTTCCTCACCAATATTCAAAAATTCCCATCAGTGATCTCAAATTGGACTAACTTTACAATCAATACCAATGCTTGATGTCATTCAGAAGATGGTGACCATGTATAACACAAACCCATAGACATTGGGGCCCAGTTACGCTTTTTAATGTTGCAAGTAGTCACAGTCCTGAAATCAGAGATTGAACAAAGGTCAATGTTCCCATTGATGAAAAGGTGGATTGTCCTGGTTGTTCATTATTCAATCCAGTTACCCAACCATGGCACAAAGTGTCACTGTCAGTACAGGCAGCAAGAATGAGCCATTACTTTAAACCTGGAGAAATGGAAAGAAGGATTCTGATCTATTTCACTTACCACACAGATGTGTGAAACTGAAAGATTGGTTATTGCGATTTCTGACCCAGAAATAGACACATATCCGCTGATTATTCTTTAACTCTGAAAAATAATTTTAAGGTTATTTGCTGTCTTCGTCAGGTAGACATGATCAATTGAATAAGCATTAATACTCTGGAGGAAATAGTAATAACGATAACATTGCAAAGCAATGTTTCCACAGATATTTTGCACTGGTAACTCAATGAAGATAAATACTTGAAGTTGGCCATAACATGATGAGCATGTTTTATTTTTCACAGGATTAGACGTACCAAAGCCAGAGTTTATGACCAGTCGGAGCAGAAGGTGTCCAACCCAAGTATACGAATCTAGCGAGTCAGATGAGGATTGGACACCTAAACCTCTGACAAAAAATCCACAACGCAATTTAAATCTGTTTGAAATATTAAATGCAGTTTTTCAAATATAATTGAATCTAATCAATTTGGCCGTTAGCCTATGGAATCTGTTGCAAGGGTGATTTTATTCTTATCTTTGGAGTGGTGGAATATTTGTTAAATTGAATATATTTTTCCAAATGTGTTATTCATTAATTTACTTTTACTAATTTTTACTTTTGTGATATTACATTAGAAATATCCAGAATTTCCTAACTATTGCTCCAAAGCAGCACTGATGTGTCACTTTTTCCCCCCAAGGATTCAGAATCTTTGCCTCCTTTTAAGAATGAAAGTGGCAAGAATACCAAAAGAAAGCTTGTCATAAAGGTAAGAACAGAAATCATTCCCAGCATAAAGGAGAAGTGAGAATATGCTTTTATGAATTAACAGAGTGGCTCTACATTAGCATTTTATTTTCTACAAGACAGAAATGACAGCTGTTTAGAAAAATCGTCATCACTGCTGTGGAGTCAGGTGCTATCATTCGCAAATATATTTATATTGTTGAAAGAGAGACAATTGTTCCCACATTTTCCCATATTTGCTGACAATATCAAACTTCATTTCAGAGTAGAGTATGAAAGGTGAGAGCTCAATGAAATATTGCACACTAGGCAGTTACTGCTTTTATTAGTAGTTTAGTTGAGTATCTCAGTTAATAATGCGATGGAAGAAATAATCGAGAAGAAGTAGAAACAATTTATTTGTGTCCTTATGAATCACAGTTTCAACAAAATGTCTCATCACAGCTCACGTCATATACAGGGTAGGACAAAAGAGATTTGGGAGGAGCCACTGAAGAAACAAAGGAAGGCACAGTGTTGGTTAAAAGAATCAAAAGAGCAACAGGTACTTCTGTTTGTAAAAGTGAAACTCAAAATGAGTGACTCCTGTGCATTACAGTAAATAATTGAGATGAGATAATGACCATCTGACTACCACCATGTCATTTAAATTCAATTGATAGAACATGTTGCATATTATGTAACTAACTTCCATATTTTACAGGTCAACCACTTATCTGACTTGAAACAATGTAATTAGGTTTATTTTGGGCTTTCTTTTTCCAGTTGTCTCCACCAGAAAGACTTTGGGATCCACAAGCGAGGAAATGACCAAAGAGACAGAAAAAATAAGTTATAATTTACGAAATAAGGAGAGAATAATTTACACAGAAGGGGAGCTCCGTGATGATGATTACCTTTGTATGTCCAAAGTAACCAATCTATTTCTTCAGAGTAACCATATTTCATTAGGAGCATTGTAGTGATGGCACGGTGCATTGGTAGCCAGAGCAATGGTGGAACAATGCAGGCTTTGGTTCAAGAGCACAGATTTGTGTTCGCTCATCAACTAATTTTTCTTTTAACATTAATCACAATTACTTTCCGTAATGATTGTTGTTAACTTCTGGAATTTTGCAGACATTGGAATCTGACATTGATTCCCCAGTAAACTGACAGTGACTGTTTGAAGGAAGTGTGGTTCATGCCCAATTTATGTAAGGCACTTTGCTGGATACTTTGGGACATTATAAAGGAAGTGAAAGTAAGAGAGTATTGCTTTGAGGATTATTAATATGATCAGAATGACCAACTTATATCACCAAAAATATTAATCAAATTGTTGTAGACAAAAATGTTGGAGGAACTCAGCAGATGAGGCAGCATCTATGGAACGAAGGAATAGGTGACGTTTCGGGTCGAGACCCTTCTTCAGACGGATGTGGGGGTGGGGGGGCGGGAAGAAGAAAGAAAGAGGCAAAGACAGTGGGCTGTGGGAGAGCTAGGAAGCGGAGGGGAAAGAGTGAGAAAGCAAGGACTTCCTGAAATTGGAGAAGTCAATATCCGTACCGCTGGGGTGTAAACTACCCCAGCGAAATATGAGATGCTGCTCCTCCAATTTGCAGTGGGACTCACTCTGGCCATGGAGGAGGCCCAGGACAGAAAGGTCGGTTTTCGGAATGGGAGGGGGAGTTGAAGTGCTGAGCCACTGGGAGATCAGATTGGTTATTGCGAACTGAGCAGAGGTGTTGGGCGAAGCGATCGCCAAGCCTATGCTTGATCTGACCGATGTAGAGCAGCTGACACCTAGAGCAGTGGATGCAAGAGATGAGGTTGGATGAGGGGGGGTCAGGGGGCATGGTGAACACACGCAAGGATGGGGGCCGGAGGAAAGCAGGTGAGTGGACGGACCTCAAACTGTTGTGGTACATTGTGGGAAGAACAATTAAATGTTATTCTTTCTTTATCTTGTTTTAACTTTTCCTGTTATGTCGTTTTCTGGGTATCTGGTGAGTTGTTTTGCCACCCACCTTCTTATCAGCTGTAATCTTGGAAACATTGCAGGTGCCTTGCACCTACTAAGATATTATCCTGGACTGATCCTTGCCTTTAAATAGTTACTATTGTTTACCTACTGTCATAAACTTTCAACTAATTTCCTCATCAAATACTTTAATATATCAGTAAATGACATTATACATTTCTAATTTCACTTTATCACTTATAAGATCAATGTACATTCCTGTCATTTAAACATGGTTTCCCAGAGGATTCTTTGTTGTGAAGCTACCAGCTAATTCTGTCATGTTCCACAAGATATCCAGAGTCATCTGTGGAAAGAGAAACACAACTAATGTATGAGGAGGAAGACCCTTTGTTAGAACTCCAATGTCAGATGTTAACACAGTTTTTCTTTCCTTAATTGTTCTCTGAATTGCTGGGAATTTCCAGCATTCGTCTCGGATGCATCGTTTCCAGACTCATTTTAGTTTCAAATTTATCTTCCCACGAATTCAGCATTTTGTTTCCTTTCTATATGAAGACTGAAGTTGTCCACAAATATATGATTTCCCTTTTGTGAAGTGCTCTATTTCGTTGACATTTTTGATTTATCTTCTCTCTTCTCCATTATCTCATTGAATGGCAGTGCTGGCTCGAAGGGCCGAATGGCCTACGCCTGCACCTATTATCTTTTGTCTATTCCACCACATGATTTCCGGTGCCAAAACTGTTCATCATAGTTGCTCTCATGTAAAATTATATTAGTAGGGCCAACAAAGAGTAGGGATTAACGGGTCCCTTTCAGAATGGCAGGCAGTGACTAGTGGGGTACCGCAAGGCACGGTGCTGGGACCGCAGCTATTTACATCAATAATTTAGATGAAGGGATTACAAGTAACATTAGCAAATTTGCAGATGACACAAAGCTGGGTGGCAGTGTGAACTGTGAGGAGGATGCTGTGACAATGCAGGGTGACGTGGACAGGTTGGGTGAGTGGGCAGATACATGGCAGATGCTGTTTAATGTGGATAAATGTGAGGTTATTCACTTTGGTAGCAAAAACTGGAAGGCAGATTATGGTGTCAAGTTGGGAAAAGGGGAAGTACAACGGGATCTGGGGGTCGTTGTTCATCAGTTAATGAAAGTAAGCATGCAGGTACCACAGGCAGTGAAGAAAGCGAATGGCTTGTTGGCCTTCATAACAAGAGTTGAGTTTTGGAGCAAAGAAGTCCTTCTGTAGTTGGGCCCTAGTGAGACCACACCTGGAGTGTTGTGTGCAGTTTTGGTCTCCAAATTTGAGGAAGGACATTCTTGCTATTGAGGGAGTGCAGCGAAGGATCACAAGGTTAATTCCCGGAATGGCGGGACAGTCATATGCTGAGAGAATGGAGCGGCTGTGCTTCTACACTCTGGAATTTAGAAGGATGAGAGGGAGAAGGTTAAATCGGAAGTGTCAGAGATGCAGTTGAACAAAGGGGACTATGAAGGCATAAGAGGGGAGCTGGCCAAGGTAGTCTGGAAAGGGATCCCAGCAGGAATGACGGTGGAACAGCAATGGCAGGAATATAACCATATAACCATTACAGCACGGAAACAGGCCATCTCGGCCCTTCAAGTCCGTGCCAAACACTTTTTAAATGTTTTTAATTTTTACTTCCCCCTAGTCCCATCTACCTGCACTAAGACCATAACCCTCCATTCCTTTCCCATCCATATACACATCCAATCTATTTTTAAAGGATAAAATCCAACCTGCCTCCACCACTTCCACTGGAAGCTCATTCCACACAGCTACCACTCTCTGAGTAAAGAAGTTCCCCCTAATGTTACCCCTAAACTTCTGTCCCTTAATTCTCAAGTCATGTCCCCTTGTTTGAATCTTCCCTACTCTCAATGGGAAAAGCTTATCCACGTCAACTCTGTCTAACCCGCTCATCATTTTAAAGACCTCTATCAAGTCCCCTCTTAACCTTCTGCGCTCCAAAGAATAAAGACCTAACTTGTTCAACCTTTCTCTGTAACTTAGTTGCTGAAGCCCAGGCAACATTCTAGTAAATCTCCTCTGTACTCTCTCTATTTTGTTGACATCCTTCCTATAATTAGGCGACCAAAATTGTACTCCATACTCCAGAATTGGCCTCACCAATGCCTTGTACAATTTTAACATTACATCCCAACTTCCATATTCAATGCTCTGATTTATAAAGGCCAGCACACCAAAAGCTTTCTTTACCACCCTATCAACATGAGATTCCACCTTCAGGGAACTATGCACAGTTATTCCTAGATCCCTCTGTTCAACTGCATTCCTCAATTCGCTACCATTTACCATGTACGTCCTATTTTGATTTGTCCTGCCGAGATGTAGCACCTCACATTTATCAGCATTAAACTTCATCTGCCATCTTTCAGCCCACTCTTCGAAATGGCCTAAATCTCTCTGTAGACTATGAAAATCTACTTCATTATTCACAACACCACCTATCTTAGTATCATCTGCATACTTACTAATCCAATTTTCCACACCATCATCCAGTTCATTCATGTACATGACAAACAACAGTGGACCCAACACAGACCCCTGAGGCACCCTACTAGTCACCGGCCTCCAAACTGACAAACAGCCATCCACCATTACTCTCTGGCATCTCCCATTCAGCCACTGTTGAATCCATCTTGCTACTCCACCATTAATACCCAACAAATGAATCTTCTTAACCAACCTTCCATGAGGAACCTTGTCAAAGGCCTTACTGAAGTCCATATAGACAACATCCACTGCTTTACCCTCATCAATTTCCCTAGTAACCTCTTCGAAAAATTCAAGAAGATTAGTCAAACATGACCTTCCAGGTACAAATCCATGTTGACTGTTCCTAATCAGACCCTGCTTATCCAGATGCTTATATATATTATCTCTGAGTATTCTTTCCATTAATTTGCCCACCACTAACGTCAAACTAACAGGTCTATAATTGCTTGGTTTACACTTAGAACCCTTTTTAAACAACGGAACAACATGCGCAGTACGCCAATCCTCCGGCACTATTGCCGTTTCTAATGACATTTGAAATATTTCTGTCAAAGGCCCTGCTATTTCTACACTAACTTCCCTCAATGTCCTAGGGAATATCCTGTTCGGACCTGGAGACTTATTCGTTTGCATATTTTTCAAAAGTGTCCGCATCTCCTCTTCTGTGAATCTCATAGTTTCCATAGCTACTCTACTTGTTTCCCTTACCTCACATAATTCCATATCCTTCTCCTTGGTGAATACCGAAGAAAATACATTGTTCAATATGTATTTTCCAATTTCCATGGCGCTTTCCAATTTTTACTATTTCCTTTCAACCGAACAGGGACATAAAGATTCTGTACTCTTAAAATTTCACCTTTAAATGTCCTCCAATTCTCTACTACATTCTTCGCATAAAACAACATGTCCCAATTCACTCCTTTTAAATCCTTTCGCATCTCCTCAAAGTTAGCCTTGCTCCAATCAAAAATCTCAACCCTTGGTCCAGTTCTGACCCTCTCCATAATTATATTGAAACTAATGGTATTGTGATCACTGGACCTGAAGTGCTCCCCAACGCATGCCTCTGCCACCTGCCCTCTCTCATTTCCTAACAGGAGGTCCAGCACTGCCCCTTCTCTAGTAGGTACCTCTATGTATTGCTGCAAAAAACTATCCTGCACACATTTTACAAACTCCAAACCATCCAGCCCTTTTACAGAATGTGTTTCCCAGTCTATGTGTGGAAAATTGAAATCTCCCACAATCACTACCTTGTGCTTACTACTAATATCTGCTATCTCCTTACATATTTGCTCTTCCAATTCTCGCTCCCCATTTGGCGGTCTATAATACACCCCTATACGTGTTGCTACACCTTTCCCATTTCTCAGTCCCACCCAAATAGCCTCCCTAGACGAGCCCTCTAATCTATCCTGCCAAAGCACTGCTGTAATATCTTCCTTGACAAGCAATGCAACACCCCCACCTCTTGCCCCTCCAATTCTATCACCCCTGAAGCAACGAAATCCTGGAATATTTAGTTTCCAATCACAGCCCTCCTGCAACCATGTTTCACTGATCGCCACAACATCATACTTCCAGGTGTCAATCCAGGCTCCAAGCTCATCCACCTTTCTTACAATGCTCCTAGCATTAAAATATACACATTTAAGAAACCCACCACTACTTATTCTCTGTTTATTATCTTTTTCTTCTTTCTCCCCTACATTTTGGGTCCGAGTGCTTCCCTTCTCTGCCTCCTGCCTTCCACTGGGCGTAATCTGGGCATAATCCAGAAGACGCAGGATCATTTCATTCCAAAAAGGGAGAAAGATTCTAAGGGGAGTAGGAGGCAACCGTGGCTGACAAGAGAAGTTAGGGATAGAATAAAACTAAAAGAAAAGATGTATAACACAGCAAAGAGTAGCCGGAAGCCAGAGGATTGGGAAACTTTCATAGGACAACAGAAGGAAACAAAACGGGCAATACGGGCTGAAAAGATGAAGTACGAAGGGAAGCTGGCCAGGAATATAAAGAAGGACAGTAAAAGCTTCTTTAGATATGTTAAGGGAAAAAGAGTAGAAAAGTCAAATGTGGGTCCCTTGAAGGCAAACATGGGTGAAATTATTATGGGCAACAAGGAAATGGCAGAAGAGTTGAATAGGTACTTCGGATCTGTCTTCACTAAGGAAGACACAAACAATCTCCCAGATGTACTGGAGGACAGAGGATCTAAGGGAGTAGAGGAACTGAAAGAAATTTTCATTAGGCGAGAAATAGTATTGGGTAGGCTAATGGGACTGAAGGATGATAAATCCCCTGGGCCTGATGGTCTGCATCCCAGGGTCCTCAGGGAGGTGGCTCTAGAAATAGTGGACGCATTGGTGCTCATTTTCCAATGTTCAATAGATTCAGGATTGGACGATAGCTAATGTTATCCCACTTGTCAAGAAAGGAGCGAGAGAGAAAACGGGGAATTACAGACCAGTTAGCCTGACTTTGGTGGTGGGAAAGATGCTGGAGTCAATTATTAAAGAGGTAATAATGGGGCATTTGGATAGCAGTAAAAGGATTAGTCCAAGTCAACATGGATTTATGAAAGGGAAATCATGCTTGACTAATCTTCTGGAATTTTTTGAGGATGTGACAAGTAAAATGGATAAAGGGGTGCCAGTGGATGTAGTGTATCTAGATTTTCAGAAAGCCTTTGATAAGGTCCCGCACGGGAGACTGGTGACTAAAATTAGAGCACATGGTATTGTGGGTAGGGTTTTGACATGGATAGAAAATTGGTTGGCAGACCGGAAGCAAAGAGTAGGTCCTTTTCAGAATGGCAGGCAGTGGCGAGTGGAGTGCCGCAAGGCTCGGTGTTGGGGCCGCAACTATTTACCATATATATTAATGATTTGGAAGAGGGAATTAGGAGCAACACTAGTAAGTTTGCGGATGACACAAAGCTGGGTGGCAGTGTGAACTGTGAAGAGGATGTTGGGAGGTTGCAGGGTGACCTGGACAGGTTGAGTGAGTGGGCAGTTGCGTGGCAGATGCAGTATAATATAGATAACTGTGAGGTTATCTACTTTGGCGGCAAAAACAAGGGGGCAGATTATTATCTCAATGGGGTTAGGTTAGGTAAGGGGGGGGTGCAGCGAAACCTGTGCGTCCTTGTACACCGATCACTGAAAGTTGGCTTACAGGTACAGCAGGCAGTGAAGAAAGCTAATGGAATGTTGGCCTTCATAACAAGAGGATTTCAGTATAGGAGTAAAGAGGTTCTTCTGAAGTTGTATGGGGCTCTGATGTGACCACATCTGGAGTATTGTGTACAGTTTTGGTCTCCTAATTTGAGGAAGGACATCCTTGTGATTGAAGCGGTGCAGCGTAGGTTCACGAGATTGATCCCTGGGATGGCGGGACTGTCATATGAGGAAAGATTGAAAAGACTAGGCTTGTATTCACTGGAGTTTAGAAAGATGAGGGGCGTTCTTATAGAAACAGATACAATTATAAAAGGACTAGATGCAGGAAAAATGTTCCCAATGTTGGGCGAGTCCAGAACCAGGGGCCACAATCTTAGAATAAAGGGGAGGTCATTTAAGACTGAGGTGAGAAAAAACCTTTTCACCCAGAGAGTTGTGAATTTATGGAATTCCCTGCCACAGAGGGCAGTGGAGGCCGTCACTGGATGGATTTAAGAGAGAGCTACATAGAGCTCTAGGGGCTAGGGGAGAAGGCAGGCACGGGTTATTGATAAGGGACGATCAGCCATGATCACAATGAATGGCGGTGCTGGCTTGAAGGGCCGAATGGCCTCCTCCTGCACCTATTTTCTATTTTTCTATATTTCTATGAGATCTTATTAAAACATATAAGATTATTGAGGGTTTGGACACGCTGGAGGCAGGAAACATGTTCCCGATGTTGGGGGAGTCCAGAACCTGGGGCCACAGTTGAAGAATAAGGGGCAAGGCATTTCGAACGGAGATGAGGAAACACTTTTTTTTACGGAGAGTTGTGAGTCAGTGGAATTCTCTGTCTCAGAGGGCGTTGGAGGCAGGTTCTCTGGAAACTTTATAGAGAGAGTTAGATAGAGCTCTTATAGATAGCGGAGTCAGGGGATATGGGAAGAAGGCAGGAACGGGGTACTGATTGTGGATGATCAGCCATGATCACATTGAATGGCAGTGCTGGCTTGAATGGCCAAATGGACTACTCCTGCACCTATTGTCTATTGTCAACCTTGTCTTGCAATTGATAAAGTTCAGTTTAGATACAAACCATGCACTTACTTTTCTGTAGGGTCTACTTTATTAAATCTCTTGTCTCTTTGCCCGGTTATGGGGTGCAAGTTGCATCAGGAGTTAAAATTGGCATGTAACAAAAGTAATGCTACGGTGGTTATGGGAGATTTCAATATGCAGGTGGACTGGGAAAATCAGGTTGGCACTGGACCCCAAGAAAGGGAGTTTGTAGAGTGCCTCCGTGATGGATTCTTAGAGCAGCTTGTACGGGAGCCGACAAGGAGAAGGCAATTCTGGATTTAGTGTTATGGAATGAACCGGATTTGATAATGGAACTCAAGGTAAAGGAACCATTTGGAGTTAGTGACCCATAATATGATACGTTTTAATCTGCATTTTGAGAGGGAGAAGGTAAAATCAGAACTGTCACTATTGCAGTTGAACAAAGGAGACTATGAGGCATGAGGGAGGAGCTGGCCAAAGTTGACTGGAAAGGGATGCTAGCAGGGATGACGGTGCAACAGCAATGGCAGGAATTTCTGGGAATAATCCAGAAGATGCAGGATCATTTCATTCCAAAGAGGAAGAAAGATTCTAAGTGGAGTAAGAGGTGACCGTGGCTGACAAGGGAAGTCTAAAAGAGAAGACGTATAACATAGCAAAGATGAACAGGAAGCAACAGGATTGGGATACTTTTAAAGAACAACAGAAGGTAATTTAAAAGACAATGCAGGAAGAAAAGATGAAGTATGAAAGTAAGCTAGCCAAGAATATAAAGGAGGATAGTAAAATTTCTTTAGGTATGTGAAGAGGAAAAAATTAGTTAAGACAAATGTGGGTCCCTTGAAGGCAGAAACAGGTGAATTTATTATGGGGAACAAGGAAATGGCAGACGAGTTGAACAGGTACTTTGGTTCTGTCTTCACTAAGGAAGACACAAACAATCTTCCAGAAGTACTAGGGGACAGAGGATCTAGGGTGATGGAGGAACTGAAAGGAATTGAATCTAATGATTTATATGAAGGAATTAAAAGTAACATTAAGCCCCTGTCCCACTGTACGAGGTAATTCACGAGTTCTCCCGAGTTTTCCCCTTTCGAACTCGGAGGATAGACAATAGGTGCAGGAGTAGGCCATTCGGGCCTTCGAGCCAGCACCGCCATTCAATGTGATCATGGCTGATCATGCACAATCAGTACCCCATTCCTGCCTTCTCCCCATATCCATTGAGTCCGCTATCTTTAAGAGTTTTATCTAACTCTCTCTTGAGAGCATCCAGAGACTCGGCCGCCACTGCCTTCTGAGGCAGAGAATTCCAGATTCACAATTCACTGTGTGATAAGTTTAATGTGGATAAATGTGAGGTTATCCACTATGGTAGCAAAAACAGGAAGGCAGATTACTATCTAAATGGCGTCAAGTTGGGAAAAGGGGAAGTACAACGGGATCTGGGGGTCCTTGTACATTAGTCTATGAAAGTAAGCATACAGGTACAGCAGGCAGTGAAGAAATTAAATGGCATGTTCGCCTTTATAACAAGAGGAATCGAATATAGGAGCAAAGAGGTCCTTCTGCTGTTGTACAGAGCCCTAGTGAGACCACACCTGGAGTATTGTGTCCAGTTTTGGTCCCCTAATTTGAGGAAGGACATTCTTGCTATTGAGTGAGTGCAGCGTAGGTTTACAAGGTTAATTCCCGGGATGGCGGGACTGTCATATGCTGAGAGAATGGAGCAACTGGGCTTGTACACTCTGGAGTTTAGAAGGATGAGAGGGCATCTCATTGAAACATATAAGATTGTTAAGGGCTTGGACACGCTAGAGGCAGGAAACATGTTCCCGATGTTGGGGGAGTCCAGAACCAGGGGCCACAGTTTAAGCATAAGGAGTAAGCCATTTAGAACGGAGACGAGGAAACATTTTTTCTCACAGAGTGGTGAGTCTGTGGAATTCTCTGCCTCAGAGGGTGGTGGAGGCAGGTTCTCTGGATGCTTTCAAGAGAGAGCTAGATAGTGCTCTTAAAAATAGCGGTCGGGATATAGGGAGAAGGCAGGAACGGGGTACTGATTGGGGATGATCAGCCATGATCACATTGAATGGCGGTGCTGGCTCGAAGGGCCGAATGGCCTACTCCTGCACCTATTGTGTATTGTCTAAAAAAAAATTTCTCATCTCCATTCTAAATGTTCTACCTCTTATTCTTAAACTGGATCTGGACTCCCCGAATATCGGGAACATGTTTCCTGCCGAGAGGATTTGAGTATAGTGGCAAAGAGGTCCTTCTGTAGTTATACAGGTCCATGTTGAGACCACACCTGGAGTATTGTGTGCCATTTTGCTCTTCTAATTTGAGAATGTTCAGGGAGTCCTGAACCAGGGGCCACAGTTTAAGAACAAGGGGTAGGCTATTTAGAACTGAGATGAGGAAAAACATTTTCACCCAGAGTTGTGAATTTATGGAATTCTCTTCCTCAGAAGGCCGTGGCGGGCGATTCACTGGATGCATTCAAGAGAGAGTTAAATAGAGCTCTGAGGGCTAGCGGAGACAAGGGATACGGGGAGAAGGCAGGAACGGGGTAGTGATTATGGATGATCACACTTGATCACATTGAATGTCTAGGTCTATGGTCTTAATTCATCTGCCTGGTTACAAATGCTTCATTAGTTCACATAATAGACTTTTATCCTTCAACACACATTTCTTGGAGGTGACACCATGTACCCATGTTACCGTCAAACATACTCTCTACATTACATCATGCTTGTTATTACTATATTTAAAATTATACTCTGTGGTCATGATTTTTCTCTTGATGTTTATAAATATCCATACAGTTAAACACAGCTGCCATTTGGAATTAAATAGCGGCATCTTCCCTCCAAGATATTCATGGTGACAGACAAACATCATGAAGGGATTCTTTACAGATTGGCCACTATTAACCTCTCACATTTTGAATGCTTCCTCAGAAGAGTAATCTTCTGCCCAGCATCTGCATCATGGTAGTATTATATTCTGAGATACTTCTAAAAAGATAACATCGTTTGTGGATCATTGAGCATTTTCAGTACAAAGTCCAGCCACTTTCAATAATGCCAACACCCTGATTAGTTCTTAATTTTGCATTGTCTGTTTCAGTTTGTGAAGCCTGCGAGAATTTTTTTATTGAAGAATGCCCTGTGCATGGCCCACCAGTCTTTATGAAGGACACTGTCGTTGATTCCAATCACCCAGTTAGAGCACGTTTAACTCTTCCAGAGGGTCTCAGCATTGCCACGTCCAAAATTTGTAAAGCTGGTCTTGGCGTCTGGAATGAAGGGAAGGTTATTCCCAGGGGCGTTCATTTTGGACCCTATGAAGGAGAAGTTTCAAGTGAAGAAGAAGCTGCTGTCAGTGGGTATTCATGGGTGGTAAGTGATTCCAATAGTTAATCATGGAAAATACTCAGCAGATTTGATCATATTTGTTGCTGAAAGATCATCCTGAAATGTGAGCTGTGTTTTATCCTGCACAGATGCTGCCTGACTTGCTGGGTATCTCCTGAATGCTCTGTTTTTATTACAAAGTGTTTGTAGTTGAATTATTTTGCAGTCTAATCAGAGTCATCAAGTCAAGAGTCTAGAGAATTTTATTGTCATACTAGACTAAGTGGGACCCGTTGGGTCCCATGTTCACACGGGAGGGCTGGTCCCCCAACGCAATATTCCACCACTCACCTGTTCCCCCAACTCAACGACGGGAGCGTTCTGTAGCCAGGGGAGGGGGCCGGGGGGGCGGAGTTGTGGGGGTAGGGGAGGTGGTGCGTGGAAAGGGGTGTATTTGGGAGGGGGTGGTGTGTGTGGTGGGGGTAGTGTGGGGGAGGGGAGTGTGGAGTAATGTGTGGGAGGGGAGGGTGGGGGTGAGGGCATGGGGGATTGGTGGGGCTTGTGCGGGGAGGAGATGTATGTGGGAGGGGGCAGTGTGGGCCCCCGCTCACAGAACACAGACCCCGCTCCTTCAGCTTTATTCTCGTGGCCGGTGATTGACAGCAGGAGCCGGAAGGGGCGTTGCCGTCCTGGCGAATAACACACCAATAACTTTCATCATATTTCACCGATCGGAACAAAACTTGGTGCGCTTGGAGCAGAAGAGAACGGTGATAAGGTGGCTTAAAAACCCTAGCGATATAGGATACCTTAGTCTACAACGCAGTGGTCAAGGTGAGAGTTTTAGTAATAGTGTAGAAGAAGATAGATGTCCCAGATAGAACATCGAAATTCTTACTGGCTGCAGCACAACAGAATATGTAAACATTGTACAGAAACATAAAGTTTCTTTTTGATAAAGAAACAGTTCAAAGCTAACTGAAAAGCAGTGATTCCCAGTTCACTGCTCAGACAGGCATCCCTCTCCCTCACCCAATCTCTGAGCTAAATCAGTGCTCCATCTCCTTCCTGCTCTGCTGCCCCTCTTTCACCCTGAGGTCTGACCTCCTTGTTTGAGAATGCATTGAACATTTCTAACCAGTAAGAAATCATTAGAACAGTGACATTACCAAAATTAAAGAACCTATTACAACCCGACAAAGCTTGAAATTGTGCAAAATGTTTATTATATTCTTAGAGTTTCTTTGCCGTGTGATTTCATTCGCAGGAATGTTGGAGTTCTCTGATATAAAAGTGTAATAAAGTAAAATAGGTTAAGTGGTCGTTAGTTGAAGGCATAATACTGGGAACTGTGTAAGCTTCACGTTTGTTTTCTTTATCAATGCTGGAGAAACTCAGCGGGTGCAGCAGCATCTATGGAGCGAAGGAGATAGGCAACGTTTCGGGCCGAAACCCTTCTTCAGACTGATAGGGGGTGGGAGGAGGCGGGGAGAAGAAAGGAAACAGGAGGACGATGAGCCCGAGGATTTCTTCATATGAAAGTCCTGACATACCAGGAATCAGTCTGGTGAACCTTCTCTGTACTCCCTCTATGGCAAGAATGTCTTTCCTCAGATTTGGAGACCAAAACTGTACGCAATACTCCAGGTGTGGTCTCACCAAGGCCCTGTACAACTGCAGTAGAACCTCCCTGTTCCTATACTCAAATCCTTTTGCTATGAATGCTAACATACCATTCGATGGATAGGTGACGTTTCACATAGTGCTGGAGTAACTCAGTGGGTCAGGCAGCATCTTTGCAGAACATGGAGAGGTGACGTTTCGGGTCAGGACCCTTCTTCACATTGTACTAAAAGAAATACATTAAGACCAACTAAAATATGGGTGGCACAGTAGTAGAGTTACTGTCTTACAGTAGCAGAAACCTGTGTTTGATCCTGATCTCTGGTGCTGTCTGCAGAGTTTGTATGCTCTCTCTGCGACCACAGAGATTTTCTCTGGGTGTCTGCTTTCCTCCCACATACCAAAGCTGTGCAGGTTTGTAAGTTAGTCGGCATCTGTAAATTGTCCCTAGTGTAGTTAGGGAATGGGTGATTGCTGGTCAGCATGGACTCAGTGGGCCAAAGGGCCCATTTCCATGCTATCTTTCCAATCTAGGGACTACTGGAATGGGCTAGATTAATAAATTGTAATTGGCTTAAAATAAAGGCCATGAATATTAAACTCTAACTTTAGCACTAATTTAACCAGGGAATATAACTAGGTCTAAACAGTACTGGAGGTACTCAATGTGTCAGGCACCATCTGTCTGAACACAAAGTGGATGGACAGACATTTTGGGTCAGGAACCTTCTTCAGACTGATGGAGTAGGGCAGAGAAAGTGGGGAGAGAGAAGGGAGCAGGAAAATGCCTGGCGAGTGATAGGTGGATACAGGTGAGGGGGAGGTTGGCAGATGGATGGAGTAAGTGACAAAAGGCTGGAGGTGAAAAGGAGACAAAGGTTGTCAGATAAGGAGATGAGAGCATTGAAATGTAAAGCCAGAGGGATGGATATGGGTGCAAGGGGTAGGAGGGAAATATAAGACTCAAGGATGAGTGATGAGCGTAGAGTAGTAATGTTACAAAATTTTGAGATTTTAAAAATAAAGTCTGCAATTTATCCCATCAGATAAAGCATAAAAAGAAGTTTAATTTGACACTTAATTCACTTTCATATCTTCAGTATTAAAAAAGTTATGGCCATTATCATACTCAGAAATTAGCATCCATCTAGTTCCCTATTGCTATTCCATTGACTGAACACAAAAGCTGTGATCGAGGACAGTTAAAAGCCCATAACTTTCTTAGAAATTATGATAACTGAAAGAAATTTTCAGTTATTATAGATTGAAGCATTCTGAAACAAATATGAAACAATCTTACTTCGAAGACATGAAAGTAAAGCATTATAATTAGTTAGTTACCTAATTGTAGCTAATTACAAAATTCAATTACTAGATCTAAACATCTATCAATTTCTTAATTTCTTTAAGCCAACATTTTTAAATAGCCTAAGTGTCCAAATAACATTCACACAATAATTCACAATATAACATAATTTTTAAATCTAATTTTCATGAATTTACAGGCCAAATGGAAGGATTTGAATGTTTAATACCTGTAAATTAATGGGGATTTAATTCATCTTGCGAGTGAGGATTACTGGAACGCGATCTTTTGGAACGTTCATTTGCGGTGAATTTAACCCCGTATTGGCATGAAAAATACTGCCGTTAATTCGGGGAATAAAATCACCGTGTCGCATGTAAAAATGTGAATTAAAGGCCTCTTAAGGAGAACGTTTATACATTAAAATAAAGCACTTTCGTTTACCTTTCCCTTGTGTGAAATCCGTCCCCGTTGTTGGCGTTGACGCTTCAGAAGATGATTTTAAAATGATTCCAACGCTGAACTTGTTGGGAGATTTTTAAAACAAACTACGCAAAACGGCACTCGGACGCTTCTTCCACAGAGGCTGGTACTCCAACAAAGTATAATTCAGGACAAGGGAGGAGAAACCCGCGCTTTAACCCCGCCCCCCTTTAAGGCGCCAAAATCGCGCACACGGCCAGTGACAGAATTACAGCGCGCTGAAGGCAAGTATTGTAACATACCTACGTAGAGGGGTAGGAGCAATGACAGGTTTTGGGGAAGTGTGGACACCAGGGTGGGGGTGCAGGGTAAGACGGGAGTTTCCATCAGTATGCTCATCTCCCTCTCAGAGTCCCATATTTCCCTTTTACCCCTTCACCCCCACCCTGCCCCATTACACCTGTATACCTCCTTCAAGCTTTACATTTCACACCTCCTCTCCTTCTGAAACATTCTCACCTTTACATCTCTAGTTTTTGTCACTTACTCCACAATCACCCCCTCACCTTATTCAGGAGGAGCGGGGTACTATGATATGCTTCTTTCTCTAGCTATTCTGCAGCCTCTGCCCCTCCACTTGAACTTGAACTAACTTATCTATGGCAGTAAATTACAGTGTAAGTCTCATTGACATTAAGAAGAGATTGACATTTTATGAATTGAAGTCCATGAGTTGAAGTCCATGCAGACCTAAATACTTTGAGATTTTTTTTCTGCAGCTTCTACCCCTCCACTCTTCAGAGCCAGTTCACACAAAAGTGCCATAATGAACACTAATTTGATCATTTGCAGATTTGCCATCCCATCTACCTGGACATGCTTACATGTATAATTACCCCATTGATATGTTGATATTGTCTTACCTAATATAAAACATGAAAAGATGTAAAATACTCCGACACATTTTATCTTCTATTATTAGGAGGCAGCAGTGTATCCCGGGTTATCATGCAGAGTGCTATCATCACTTCTGCAACATAACAATAAATCGAGCTATAGCAAGGTCTAGAAGGATGAAAGGTAATGAAGGGACTCAAACAACAATTCTTTTTTATTTACGGTCATATGATGTTACTTTGAAAAATGAAAAGATATATTTGAAGATGTTGATTTATTTTACTTTTCATTCCTTTTCTGTTTTCTTTTTCCTCTTTCAATGAGTTCAAGACCCTGAAAAGCCTGAAGCAGGTGAATCACCTCATGAGGCAGTTCCTGATGGTGAAGCAGATGAGACGGCCCCAAATAGACTGCTTCGATCCATGACAAGTGATGGTCAACAAACATGGAATTGGGTGGAAAATTGTAGGTGGCGAATTGGACATTGACTAGGGTGATCTGCCTCCAGCCCCAAGCACCTTGCTAGAATTAACATACTGTTCATGCAAGAAAACAAACTGAGAAATCAAGTACAGGGAAGGAAGATGCTCATGTCAACAGCATGGTGAGCCATGTACAGATTTATGTCAGTGTGTTGACTGCAGAAACTCTATTACTGCAAAAGACTTGGAATCTGATGAAGAATATGCAGATGAAGATCAGATCCAGTTTAAATTCCAATTTGGAATATTTTGGAGGACCAAGAAACCAAGAAGTAATGTAAACAAATAAATTGGGGAAATAATTGATTATATAAAGTTTATTTTAATGTCGATCGTTTCACTGTTTATTTGGTCAAATTATTTAAACAATGAGTGAATTACTTATGATAATGGCGTGCTGGTGAATGACAGTGCAACAGTCCACCCACCCATCCACACAGACATACATACACACATACATACATCCGTACGCACACTCCATGCATGCACACATACATCCACGCATCCACACACACACACATCCACCCGCATGCAGACATACATGCACACATCCATCCAGACATATACATCCACACACACACACAGCCACACATCCATCCATTCACCCACACATACATCCACACATCTACAGATACACGTTTGACAGGTATACACAGACACACACACAAACTAGATACTCAAACAATGCAACACTTTTAGGGTTCTTTTAGGTTAAAGCTAATAGCCCTCATTTGCAAAGGCACCATGAGGGGGTCTGTAACATAAATATAGGCTCATTGTAGCTAAAATGAATACTCGTCGAGTAACATCAGAGCATTCGATTCTTGGTCAGGATGTAACATTTACATCAGAATTAAGACTTTACTCTTACAGGTCTGTCCCCCAACCTGGCACTGCCCCAGTCCCACTATGGCCACGACCCCCACTCTCCCCACTATGGCAGTCAGTGGGGTTCAGTAAACGGGGAACCCAGAGGATCTGTCCTGATCCTTTAATTAGGCAGGTTCATGAGCCCATAAAACCTGGGACCTCTGCGGCAGTCTCATTCATTTTCCTATTAAAGTGACTGGAAGATGCCTTGCAGGTCTGTCCCCCAGTCTGGCACTGCCCCAGACCCACTATGGCCATGACCCCCCACTCTGCACACTGGCAGTCAGTGGGGTTCAGTAAAGGGAGGAATCCACAAGAACTGCCCTCACCCATTAATTAGGCTGGTTCAGGAGCCAGATCTCTGGAGCAGTCTCATTCAAAAAACACTCACAATTATATTCATTATATTATTTTTATATAGAAACATAGAAAATAGGTGCAGGAGTAGGCCATTCGGCCCTTCGAGCCTGCACCGCCATTCAATATGATCATGGCTGATCATCCAACTCAGTATCCTGTACCTTTTTTTTCAAAGCCACATTACAATATAATTATACTAAATTATATATGATTATAGTCATGTTTACATCATATATATATAATAGGTATAATATATAGTTTAAATGGACTGCAACACGGAAATAGGCTGCCCATGGGTGTAATATTGGCCACTAGATGGCGCTTACTTTCCGATCTCAATTTCTAATAGGTTTAATTATTTAATGTGCAACTTTTGGCACTGACGAGTTATGACTTTCTTCTCAATTATATTTCATCTAAATCTATGGAAAATGTCATGTAGTTCCGAGATGTGGGTCACGAAAATGGATTTCTAGACACATTTTTGACGCTCGACCCACAGCCTAAATGGAAAAGCAATAGAGAACAAGATGCTAATTTCCTAGTATAAAAATGGCCATAACTTTGTTAATACTGAAGATATGAAAGTGAATTAGGTGTCAAATTAAACTTCTTTTTATGTTTTATTTGAAGGGATAAATTTACAGGCTTGGTTTAAATCTCAAATGTGTGTAACATTCCTACATAATAAATGTTTACCTGCAGTTCACCGCATGTCCTCCAGTTGGCTTCACTGCATGTCCTCCAGTTGGCTTCACCGCATGTCCTCCAGTTGGCGCTGCGTGGCAACAGTACAGGTGACGGGTCGTGCAACCTCCCTATGGGACTGTGTTTGAGAGATGAGTGAAGAGAGGAAGGGAAAGGACCCGGTGTTGGTTGGTGAATGAGTGAGTGAGTGAGTGAGGTGGGGAATGTGCTCACCAGGGTGAGGGAAGGCGGAGTGAAGGGAAGGACGTTCATCTCCATCTTCTTGCCCCATATTTCCCTTTGACCTTCCCACCCACCTCCCTCTGGCTTTACATTTCCCAGCTCGTCCTGATCCAACAAGTTTCATCACTTTCACCTTCATCTTTGTCACTGACCACCATCTGCCAGCGGCGCAGCAGCCTCTGCCTCGCTTTCCCTCCTCCCGCATGACAGAGCCGAGCCGCCCGGAGCCGAACCGCCCACCGGGGGCTGAGAGACCGCGGCTGCCCCCCCAGGTTGGGAGCGGGTCCCAACCTGCAGCGGGTGGGTGGGGGTTGTGGGGCGAGGCCCGTCTATGCCTCAGCCCACCCGCCGACAAAATGGCCGCCGCGGCCTCCTGTCACATGGCAGGCGACAGACTACAAAAATGGCCGCCGAATGACCGCTCACGACTAAAAAAATGGCCACATCGGCGACTACAAAAATGGCCGCCGCCGCAGCGTATACGAAAATGGCCGCCAAAGCGACTACAAAAAAGGCCGCCAGAGAGCTACAAAATTGTGTAGGTTTTCGTTGCAGTTGATTGAAGACACAAATGTGACATTTTATTTTTTGATATTTACATTTGATTAATACAAGATGACGTTACGGGTCGAGACCCTTCTTCAGACTGATGTGTGGATGGGAGGCGGGAGGAAGAAAGGAAGAGGCAGAGACAGTAGGCTGTGGGAGAGATGGGAAGGGAAGGAGGGAGAAAGCAAGGACTACCTGAAATTGGAGAAGTCAATGTTCATACCGCTGGGGTGTAAACTGCCCAAGCGAAATATGAGGTGTTGCTCCTCCAATTTATGGTGAGACTCACTCTGGCCATGGAGGAGGCCCAGGACAGAAAGGTCGGATTCGGAATGGGAGGGGGCGTTGAAGTGCTGAGCCACCGGAGATCGGGTTGGTTAATGCGAACAGAGGTGTTGGGCAAAGCGATCGCCAAGCCTGCGCTTGGTCTCACCGATGTAGAGCAGTTGACACTTAGAACAGCGGATGCAATAGGTGAGGTTGGAGGAGGTACAGGTGAACCTCTGCCTCACCTGGAAAGACTGCTTGGGTCCCTTGGATGGCGTCTTGGGGGAGGTAAATGACAAGTGTAGCATTTCCTGCGGCTGCAAGGAAAGTGCCAGGGGAGGGGGGTGGTTTGGGTGGGAAGGGACAAATTAACCAGGGGAGTTATGGAGGGAGCGGTCTCTGCGGAAAGCCAAAAGGGGAGGAGATGGGAAGATGTGCCAAGTGGTGGGATCCCGTTGGAGGTGGCGAAAATGTCGGAGGGTTATCTGTTGTATCTGATGGCTGGTGGGATGGAAGGTGAGGACAAGGGGGACTCTGTCCTTGTTACGGGTGGGGGGGGGAGGATGGGGAGTGAGAGCTGAGGCTACGGGATAGAGGGGAGACCCTGGTGAGAGCCTCATCTATAATCGAAGAAGGGAACCCCCGTTTCCTAAAGAATGAGGTTTGGAACACCTCATCCTGGGTGCAGATGTGGCATAGAGGAATTTGGGAGTAGGGGATAGAGTCCTTACAGGAAGCAGGGTGGGAAAGAAGTGTAGTCCAGATAGCTGAAATGGATGAAGTCAGTGAGTTGTGCATGGGTGCAGGAGGTAGCACCAATGCAGTCGTCGATGTGGCGGAGGTAGAGTTCGGCGATAGGGCCCTGGTACGTCTCGAACAGGGATTGTTCGATGTACCCTACAAAGAGGCAGGCATAGCTGTGGCCCATGCGCGTGCCCATAGCTTTGCCTTGGATTTGGAGGAAATGGGAAGTTAAAGGAAAAGTTGTTGAGGGTAAGGACCAGCTCCGCTAGGCGGAGGAGAGTATCAGTAGACGGGGATTGGTTGGTTCTGTGGTCGAGGAAGAAACGGAGGGCTTTAAACCCTCCTGGTGTGGGATGGAGGTGTGGAGTGACTGGACATCCATGGTGAATGGGGGCTGGAAAACGGAAGTCATGGAGGAGACTCGGGTAAAGCGACGGCTGTGAGCTGCTGGAGGGCGGTGGAGTGGCGAGGGTCAGTAGAGTCAATGGTGGAGGCCCACGGGGAGTGGAGTCTGGGTCAGCGGGCAAAGCGTCGGAAGTAGCGGTCAGCGGATGGCCGGTGAGGGCTTCGGCGGTCCCGGTGAGGCGGCGATAAGTCGAAGGTACCGTGTGAGGCGGCGAGGGTCGGAGGGGTACCGGTGAGGCAATGAGAGTCGGCGTTATCAGTGAGGCGGCGATAGTTGGCGGTCCCTGTGAGTTAACGAGGATCGTCCTCATCGGTGACTGGGTGAAGGTCGGCGGCAGCGGCCACGTGAAGGTCGGCGACAGCGGCGTCTTCGATGATCCGGGCCTGAGGTCGGTCAGGGTGGCGGTGAGTGCTGGTGCTGCTCCTCGTGGCAAAGATGGCATCGCGGACTGGGCCTGGTGGTGTTGGGGCAGGCGGCGCGGGCCAGTGTTGGGGCCCGGGGCCTGCAGGCGGTCGACAAGTAGGAAGCGTGGAGGTTGGGAGGTGAAACTAGGGCAAGACTTGCACAGTAGATTGCAGGGTCCTGGAGATTGTGACAGAAGTGAAACTTCCCCGACCTCAGTACAGAAAGTATGTGCGATCGCCAAGGCCTGTACATTTCAGTGGGGTGGGGCGGTTTGCAGGCAGCTTTACTCTCTCCACAGTTACTGCCTGACCTTCTGGGCTTTTCCAGATGTGCACAGCCCACAGACGGGGCAGCTGTGGTTGGGTTGTTCAATGGACAGCGAAATGAAACAGATGCTGCCCAGCTCTGCACGCACAGACTGTGAACAAACTGCCCTCGGCTTCACGTTCAATCTGCAGAGTCGGTATTTATTGCACGGACACTTTCTTTTCAGCATCACATGTAATCAATGAACTGATCATTAACTTTAACCAACGGGCAATTCAAAGCACAAGGCATTGGGCAGAGAGCGAGGGGTCGGAAACACAGCGTCAACTCACGACTAAACTCCACCTCACGACTATAAACTCCACCTCACGACTGAACTCCACCTCACGACTGAACTCCACCTCACGACTGAACTCCACCCCCACCACTAAACTCCACCTCACGACTAAACTCACCACCTCACGACTAAACTCCACCTCACGACTAAACTCCACCTCACGACAAAACTCCACCCCACGACTAAACTCCACCTCACGACTAAACTCCACCTCACGACTAAACTCCACCTCACGACTAAACACCCTCACGACTAAACTCCACCTCACGACCTATACTCCACCTCACGACTATACTCCACCTCACGACTATACTCCACCTCACGACTAAACTCCACCTCACGACTATACTCCACCTCACGACTATACTCCACCTCACGACTATACTCCACCTCACGACTATACTCCACCTCACGACTAAACTCCACCTCACGACTATACTCCACCTCACGACTATACTCCACCTCACGACTAAACTCCACCTCACGACGAAACTCCACCTCACCACTAAACTCCACCCCACGACTAAACTCCACCCCACGACTAAACTCCACCCCACGACTAAACTCCACCTCACCACTAAACTCCACCCCACGACTAAACTCACCCACGACTAAACTCCACCCCACGACTAAACTCCA
This sequence comes from Malacoraja senta, assembly GCA_038087875.1. Lineage (NCBI taxonomy): Eukaryota > Metazoa > Chordata > Chondrichthyes > Rajiformes > Rajidae > Malacoraja > Malacoraja senta. The sequence goes on along the minus strand of JAXLNO010002918.1, from coordinate 7,182 downwards.
CCTCACGACTAAACTCCACCTCACGACTAAACCTCCACCCCAACCACTAAACTCCACCCCACGACTAAACTCCACCCCACGACTAAACTCCACCCCCACGACTAAACTCCACCTCACACCAAATCCCCTCCACTACTCGCCGCCTCTCTGCCGCTCCCGCTATTTTAGCCCCTCCCCCCGGCCGTTGGCGCTGGAAAAGGCGCCAAAAGCCATCGCGAGTCTCCCGTCTCACCCCATCCTCGCTTTCCCGCGCTGAGGGGGAGGGCTGCGGCCGCCGCTGGCGGGAGATGCGGGGCTTGGGCTCGACGGCAACTTCAGCTCGCGTTCGCTCCTCCCCCCCCCGGCTCTCTTGGGCAGTGCGCCTGCGCAGCTCTCCGCGCTCGGCCCCTCCCCCCAGCTGCGGAACAGCGAGGACAGCTCGAGCTCTCAGGGCTTGAGCTGTCCACGGGACTAATGAAATAATTAATAACCAGTGCGTCAGGGACTTGTGTGGCAGCTGCTGCAGTGATGCATCTCCTGCAATGCAGTTGAACCTTGCAGGGAAGCAGCTGCTGCAGTGGTGCATCTCCTGCAATGCAGTTGTATCTTGCAGGGGCGCAGCTGCTGCAGTGATGCGCCTCCTGCAATGCAGCTGTTGCAGGGGGCAGATATAGCAGCAGAGCGGGTGCTGCAGCGGAGTAGGTTCCTGCATTGAAGCCCCTCCTGCAGTGGAGCATCTCCTGCAGTGGAGCATCTCCTGCAGCTGCAGGGAAAGTTCAAGCCTCCACCATCTCCTCAGGCAGCGTGTTCCAGATTGCAACCACCCTCTGGGTGAGTTTAATCTCATCCACGTCCGTTTTATTGTTCTGTTAGTATAGTCTGGTCTGCAGTTCCTTGTTCCATCATCTTATTCTAAATGCTGACTCCAAATACTACGTTTCCTCATCTGTTCTTGACCCATCAGAGATATTATCCCCTTTGTTCCACAATCCACCACAACCCCTCTCTACAACTGAAAACTTGTTTTTGTTGCTGTTTCCTACTCTGGTGAAGGGTCTCTGATCTGAAACTGAACTGTTTCTTTCTCCACAAATGCTGTCGAACCTGCCGAATGTTTTTGAATTTTCTTCCATTTTTATTTCAGATTTTCAGCATCTGCGGTTCTTTGCTTTACACGTTCATTTGATGTTGTGACCTGTCAACAATGAATCAAAGGAGATCAGATACGTGGTGTCGTAATCTACTGGGATTCAAGTAACTAGTAAGTGTTTCAATGGGAAGGTTCTGCCTACTCGGGATGGGACTCCATTTTAGTTTAGTTTAGAGATACAGCACGGAAACAGGCCCTTCAGCCCACCGAGTCCACGCCGACCAGCGATCCCCACACACTAACACTATCCCACACACACTAGGGACAATTTACACTGAAACCAAGTAGACCGTGGGCCAAGGTGCTTTTTCGTTTCATTTTTGTGACCCAAATTATGTATTTACCTGTATTTGTAACAATATTATGTAAACAAATTATATAAATCATACCTGCAAGTGGCAAGAACAAAACCTGCACATATTTTTAAAATATCAGAAAAACCTTAAAAGGAGGCCTAAAGATTCTGAATCTTTGGGGCAAAAAAGTGACACATCAGCTCTGCTTTGGAGAAGCACAGACTAGATCTCATAGTTTGGAAATGTTGGATATATCTAATGTAATTGAGTTTAAAATAAGCAACATATAAAAGTAAAAATTAGGAAAAGTTAATTTCCACTTAATGAATAACACATTTGGAAAAATATATTCAGGTTTTCCACCACTCAAAGTTAAGAATATAATCTCCCTGGCAACAGATTCCATAGGCTAACGGCCAAATTGATTAGAATCAATTTTATTTGAAAAAACTGCATTTAATATTTCAAACAGATTTAAATTACGTTGTGGATTTTTTGTCAGAAGTTTAGGTGTCCAATCCTCATCTGAGTCGCTGGATTCATAAACTTGGGTTTGATGCTTTCTGCTCCGATTTGTCATGAATTCTGGCTTTGGTACTCTTAATCCTGTGAAAAATAAAACATGCTCATCATCTGTTATGGCCAACTTCAGGTATTTATCTTCATTGAACTTACCCGTGCAAAATATCTGTGGAAACATCACTTGCAATGTTATCGTTATCTTTGGGTGCAATGGTGGGGCGGGGGGTTCGGCGGCGGCGGCCGGAATCAAAGATACTAGAGGAGCTCTGCTCTATAATCTTTGGCCGGAATGGCCGGCTGCGCCTTATAACGTGCCATCGTTCCACTCCTCCCTCTCCCCCCTTCTCCCACTCCCCCTTATCTCCCTTCTTCCCCCTTCTCCTCTCCCCCCTTCTCCCTCTCCCCCATTCTCCCTCTCCTCCTTCTCCCTCTCCCCTTCTCTCTCTTTCCCCTTCTCTCTCTTTCTCCTTCTCTCTCTCAGCGCTGGGACACCAACACGGAGCGGCCGATGCCTTGCCGGGTCGCCGCTCCGGAGTGCTGTGACCGCCGACCACCAACATCGAGGGTCTGCGGTCTGCGGTGTGAGGGCGTCCCGCCGCGGGCGGGCGGCGCAGGATTGAAAACACCGCGGAGTCAGAATCGATCTCTCTCTCTCCCCCTTCTCTCGATCTCTCTCTCCCCTCTCTTCTCTCGATCTCCCTCCCTCTCTCCCTCTCCGTTCTTTCCCTCCTCCCTTTCCTCTCTCCCTCCCTTCCCTCTGTGTGAGAGTTGGCAGCCCTGCTATGCCTTAGGTCCAAAAGAGGATAGAAAGAAAATACTTAATGGTCTTTGTAAGAAGTTTTTAATATTCTCTTCTACATTTAAGGTAAATTGACATATTAGAGGGCAAAATGCATCTTCAATATACAGGTCTCTCCACACAACTGAAAACAATTGCACTTAAGTGATACATCATCATTCTGCAGGCATGTAGTTAATCCTAAATGATATGTTCTGTAATTTCAGATGTCAACAGTGGGTCAGAATAACTCATCGACAAGATCTCCTGAACTGAACTCCGGAGTACTTGTCAGCCAACTGTTGTTCTTTGTTCTTTACACTTTGAACTTGACCAGTTTTCCAACAAGCAGACCAGAACAGGCTAAATTGGAATGCAGTTCCAACGCTCTTTGACATTCCTAACCTGCCAAAACGTCTGTCTTCCCAACGCAGGTTACTCAAGAGGAAGAATGAGAAACCTCCCATCCTCACCAACGCCTTTAAAACAGCAAAGAGGCAAGTAATTTTCTCCTTTTTAAATAAAATATATTCTCTCATTTTGGCTAAATATTAAAACGTTATATCCAAACTGATATAATTGCCAATGGTCAATATGTAATGGCATGTATGGTACTTTATTTTCATTTGTGAAATGTTCACAAAACTATAATCACACGTAAGACTACACAGTGTGGGCTGATGGAATGTGTACTAGTATTTAATTAAAGTAAGAACATCCATTTAAAGCTTCCTCAAGCATAATTCATACAACATTTAAATTGATTTAACTTTTCTTCTGGTAGATTGAAATTGGTGCATCACATCTATTTTTAATTATAATTATTAGTAGATGCTGATTTATTTACATGTATATGCTTCATCTTTTTCATTAGTATGCTTGACATTTCTTTTTCCCTTTCTCATTTTTTTTGTCTTGGCAGTGTCACACAACATACTGGCCGAACATTCTTACTGCCTCAGCTGCAGACAAAATTCATCGTAAAGAACCCAGCAATGTCTCTACAACTCCTGAAAAACCTGATCTTCAATCCACACCAAATGTGAATGACAGCAGAGCTCTGAAGAAGGAAAGACAGCGTACATTCCGCCTCAATAACGATAACGATAACGAAAATAACATTTTCAGTTCAGAATAAAATCGACATATGTCAAATATAATATATTTTTCTCACCTTTCTTTTTTATCGGGGAACCTAAAGAATGACAAGTCGGGGTCGTTTACATTGACGATTAGAGCAATTGATAGCAGAGCAGTGAGATGAAGATTTAGATGTAGATGCCATGACTGTAGTCGAGGCACGCCGGTAAAATGGCGTCGACAACCACCCATGGCATACTACCCTTTTTTCGCTGAGTGGCGCATCTTGCTCTGCTATATAATCTTTGGTGAAGAGGCAGGTAAGGATAAAAGCACTGCCATGCAGCGGGAGGCAGGAATGCAGCCAGTGATGCATGCATCCCCTTTAATGCAGCCAGTGATGCATGCATTCCATTAATGCAGCCAGTGATGCATGCATTCCTTTAATGCAGCCAGTGATGCATGCATTCCCTTTGATGCAGCCAGTGTTGCATGCCTTCTCCTTAATGCAGCCAGTGATGCATGCATTCCCTTTAATGCAGCCAGTGATGCATGCATTGCCTTTAATGCAGCCAGTGATGCAGCACTCCCTTTAATGCAGCCAGTGACGCATGCATTCCCTTTAATGCAGCCAGTGACGCATTCATTCCCTTTAATGCCGCCAGTGGCGCATGCATTCCCTTTAATGCAGCCAGTTATGCATGCATTCCATTTAATGCAGCCAATGATGCATGCATTCCATTTAATGCAGCCAATGATGCATGCATTCCCTTTAATGCAGCCAGTTATGCATGCATTCCATTTAATGCAGCCAATGATGCATGCATTCCCTTTCATGCAACCAGTGATGCATGCATGCCCTTTAATGCAAGCAGGAGGGAACATGCACAGGTGCTTGCAGGCCGATCCCGCATTTTATAATTCACACTATATTCACACTTAATATAGCCCTTCAGGCAGACTTCTGTCTTATTTCCAAACCATTTCCCCAAACTCACGAAGCCGACCTTGCGTGACAACGGTGTGGATGTGGGGAGCCCAGACCGGCCAAAACAGGCCCTTCGGCCCATTCCCCCCTGCCAGCCCGCAGTTGGTATTGTGTGAATCAGGTCTACGTTCGCCCAAATCCCCTCTAGCAGAGAGAGAGAGAGACAGAGAGACAGAGAGAGAAAGAGAGGCAGAGAGAAAGAGGGACAGCGAGAGAGAAACAGAGAGACAGAGTGATACAGTGTGGAAACAGGCCCTTTGGCCCAACTTGACACACTGGCCTACATGCCCCATCTACACTAGTCCCACATGCTGCCCGCGTTTGGCCCATATCCCTCCAAACCTGTCCTATCCATGTACCTGTCCAAGTGTTGTTATAGTCCCAGCCTCAGCTGCCTCTCCGGCAGCTCGTTCCATACACCCACCACCCTCTGTGTGGAAAAGTTGCCCCTCAGGTTCCTATTAAAATTTCCCCACCCCGCCTCTCTCACCTTAAACCCGTGTCCTCTGATCCTCGATTCCCCTGTTCTGGGCAAGAGACTCTGTGTGTCTACCGATCTATTCCTCTTGTGATTTTGTACACATCTATAAGATCATCCCTCATCCTCCTGCGCTCCAAGGAATAGAGTCCCAGCCCTTGCCCCAACCTCTCCCTGTAGCTCAGGCCCCTCGAGTCCCGGCAACATCCTAGTAAATCTTCTCCGCGCCCTTTCCAAACTCAATGACATCTTTCCTGTAACACAGTGCTCAGAACTGAACGCAATACTCTAACGCAACCTCACCAACGTCTCGTACAACTGGAACGTGACCTCCCAACTTCTAGACTCAATACAGAGAGAGAGAGAGAGAGACATAGATACAGAGAGAGAGAGAGAGAAGAGAGGAGAGAGAGAGAGAGAGATGAGAGAGAGAGAGAGAGAGAGAGAGGAGAGAGAGAGAGAGGATGAGAGAGGAGAGAGAGAGAGAGAGGAGAGAGAGAGAGAGAGAGAGAGAGAGAGAGAGACGAGAGAGAGAAGAGAGAGAGAAGAGAGAGAGAGAGAAGAGAGAGAGAGAGAGATGAGAGAGAGAGAAAAAAGAGAGCGAGAGAGAGAGAAAGAGGGAGAGAGAAGAGTGAAAGAGAGACCGACAGAGAGAGAGAGACAGAGAAACACAGAGACATAGAGAGAGACAGAGAGAGAGAAAGACATAGAGGGACAGAGACAGACAGAGAGAGAGATGAGAGAGAGAAGACATAGAGGGACAGAGACAGACAGAGAGAGGAGACAGAGAGGGAGGGTGACAGAGAGACGGAGAGAGACAGAGTGAGAGAGAGAGAGACAGAGAGAGACAGACAGAAAGACATAGAGAGAGATAGGTAGAGAGAGAGAGAGAGAGACAGGGGAGAGAGGAGAGAGAGCATTTTTGCTGTTTTTCCCACTGTTTTTGTGGGGAAACATTGCGGTGAGGTGAGCGAGTACCATACCGGGGGAAATACAAGAGAGAGACAAATGTTGACTTTTTTCCTCTTTTCTTTTCTACAGATGTGAACAATGAAGGAGGATATAGGACCAGGCGCCTGCTGCTGCTGATGCTGCTGTGGAAAACAAAGAATTTTGCTCTGAAACTGGAGCCAAGTTGTATTAAAGTGGGTGGGTCTTGCAATGAAATAAAAATAAATTCATCAAATCAAACACTTGACTCTTATGATCATCACACATTGAGGGCTGAGGGCTAGTAAAGGCCTGATGAGCGTAGGGGCACATCCTGGGCTAGTACAGGGCCTGATTGGCCAAAGGGACACTTAAGCAACTATTTTGGTGGGGTGTAATCTGAGTTTTGAGTAGTCACCTTTGACTATTATGATCATCACACACTGAGGGTGGTGGCTGGGGAGGGCTAGTGTGGGGACAGAGAACAGTGTGGGGGGGACAGAACAGTGGGGACAGAGAACATGCCTGATTGGCAGAAGGGTCACCTCCTGGGCTAGCACAGAAGGGCCGATTGAGGGAATGCTTTCTGCAATTTTTCCAGCCAGCCTTGGGCCTAAAATAGATTCTGAGCCAGGCACGCAGCAAAATCCATTTTTGGCCTTTTCCCTGTGCTGGCTGGCTGGCTGGCTGGCAAGGTGCTTTTAAGCCTTTAATGCATCACAGAGCCATGAGGGAAATACTTGCTAGCAATTTGACCAGCTTTGTGGGGCCAATAATGCATTCTCATAATCAATCAATCAATCAATCAATCAACATCTCTCTCTCTCTCTCTCTTCTCGCTCTCTCTCACCCTTTCCCCTCTCTCATCCATCCCTTCACCCCGCCCCTCCTTTGTTCTCTCCATCCCTTCATCCCCCCCTCCTTTGTTCTCTTCCATCCCCCCCTCCTTTGTTCTCTCCATCCCTTCACCCCCCCCTCCTT